>CM055099.1:44836537-44959488 GCA_029204225.1 Diphasiastrum complanatum | reverse complement strand
GGCTTCCTTTCGCGGAACTCAAAATTGAGCCTTTGAGTTCAGCGAACGAGTCGTCCACACTGGACTTGAAATTGGCTAATGCCAACTTCAGTTCATCCACTTCTGTTACCAAGTGGAGAAACTACTCCTTGGTAACCAATTCGTCGAGTTCGAATTGTTCCTGTTCTTCTACTTCCATTGGTTCTTTCCCTTTACTGAACCTCAGGGATTCTGTTTCTAATTCATCAATGCCTCTTGTCAGGGGTTGATCAGATCCCGGAGAAGTGGTCATTTTCAGAGATAGAAAAAGATTGTTTGACGTTTCCTTTAAAAAAAGTCAAAAGACTAATTTATAACTGTACAAAGAGGGAAAGAAGACTTAGCTGTTTCTGAGGACTGTACTTCCAAAGAAAATACGAAGAGGAGCCCTCTCAGCTCTTTTACCCAAATTTTCAAACCTACTATCCCAAAAAATCCCAGTTTGAAGCTCCAAAATGGTACCAAAATTTTCGGTTTCTTGAGTAGAGTAGCTCGCTGATCCAATTGCAGACGTGGGGTTCCAAAAACGAGGCAAAGGACTCCAAAAAGTGCAAAACTTTCTGAGGTTGATAGCTGCCTACCCTCGCTGATCTGACAGCAACCTGACTGGCCCGATTTCTTCTAATTTGGGGCCCAAAAAGTGTTTCAATTTCTGATTTTGGTGTCTCTCTACCCTCGCTGACTGGACAGCGATCTAATTGCTCCAAAATCTTCTGATTTAAGACCAAAGATGGTTCTGAAAATCAGGATATATGAGGGTACTATCAGCGCTGGATCAGCACCACTCTTTCTCTTCAAAATTTCGCTCTGACTCCCTGAATCTGATGGCAAAAATCAGAGATGAATTCTGAATTTGCAGGGCTGGACCTGCTCTAGAAATTTAAACTAATTTCTATCTGAAAAGCAAACTTCTCTACAAACTTTTGGTCGGTAGAAAGCTGTTTCTACAGCGCTGGCCCTGCTCCTCTAATTTCTGAGAATCTGAGAGAGTTTTCCTATCCTCTGATAGCTTTCTCTACTGCTGCTACTTAGTTCCCAAAGATGGAGATGGCTCTAATACCAGTGTAATAGATCCTAACACCACAGTAGGGCAAACACTAACTGATCCACGACAAGGGTCACTCATGCACTACTGGACCAAGTGTCTCAGTGAGCATATGACACGTGTTGTGTTGACTGGCCAACCCTCCCTACTTTTTAAGAGGTCAGTCTAGAGCAGACACTCATGGGACCTAGTATCCCCCTTAGGCATCTTAGAGTTAGTCACTATAACTGATATTCACTTAAAATTGTCTCCACAGGCTTGTGACTTAGCCATTTACGATTTAATAATTACAATTTACATTAGGCAAAGGGATTCAAAGACATGTGACATCCCTTCCCTTCTCAAATGACATTGTCCTCAATGGCAAAGTCAAGATATTGTGCATGCTACCCATGCGCGGTCTCCCAAGTAGCATCACTGAGAGGTCGTCCATGCCATCAAACCAAGTACTTGTTACGAGCACGTGACCAGTGCTGGACCCTAGAGAACACAAAAGGTCAGATACCACAGTCAGGGTCGTGTCCAGCAGCGTACACGACCAACAGGGCAAGACAGTGTGAGTAGTGTGCCCCAGCACGGTCCATAGCCATGGCGGGCCTAACACAGTCTAGGGACCCTGTCAACAGGAGAGTATGCATGCTAATCCTCACACTAGGCTAGGAGGCGCTTACTCTATATCAGGGAGTAGGCAAGGTATGCTCATTAGTGTACGACTGACACATGTCAGACGGTCTTGGAGAAGCACTTTCAAAAGGATTGTGAGCTATGTGTAAATCTTGAGCTAATTTAGCTATGCAAAGTCATCCTCATGGGTGAGCATCACTTGATTGGTCAAAGGGGCACGTGTCCTATCTCGTGTGTGACAATTGGTAGACCACATGAGTCATACAAATAAATGTTTATACTAACCCTGGTGGAAAGTTGTAATTCAATGTGTCAACTTAGGAATGTCAAGGCCAATGGTGCTAAGAAGATATATATATGATCATGGTAGAGATCTGCCATCATTGGTCCTAAGCGCATTGGGCCAAGAGGAAGCTAGCAACAAACTCTCCCTTATTATTTTATGATGTACCTTTCATGAGATCAATAATGTAAAGCATTTCCCATCTTGCATTCTACAATAATTACTTTGTGGCATCTACAATACTTTGTCCCATACAACTACATCTCTTCTTGCTTGATCGTTGCTCCATGTGTATTATGGTCATAACTTGGTACTAGAGGTGATACTATTTTCCAGCTTTCAAACAATAGACCTAAGAAAAATGTCACTTCATTTTATTTCATGTGGTTTGCAGCTCTTGGATCAAAAGGGAGATAAAAATTCTAATATCCACATTTGGCACCATACCTTAGGAGAGATATCATTTTAAGATTTTGATATCAATTTTGGCTTTTTGGAAGCAACTTGTTGAAGGGGTTATCATACCATTTGCAAAGATATACCAGAACATAGGCCAATAGTACTGCACGAAATTGCAAAAATGCCACTTTGAATTTTAAGTGCACAAGCTTTAATTTTTAGTTGGATCAAATTGCATTTCCATTTTTTCTATAGTATGGCATTGAGAAATCACTTTGCAGCTTGTTGATTGGATATCCAGAGATAGAGATTTTGAAGTTTTGATTTTCACTTTGTCAACTTCTTTACTTGTTAGAGAGATAGTTTACAAATTTTCAAGGTTTTAATTGCATTTTCCAATAGGTCACTAAAGATCCCTTTTACAACTTGTTGATTGGAGATCTTAAAGCTGAGATACTAAAATTCTAGCTTTCAGCCCATCAATGTCTTCTATCATAAGAGAAAGGGTGATATTCCTTACTTGTTGGAAATTTAAATTACCATTTAAATTCACTTTTGGTTCTTACTCTAAACTTTCACAGCTTGTTTGGTGCTTTAGAAAGCTCCCGTAAATCTATTAATAGCTTATTGAAATTTGTTGTGGGAAAACATTTGGGGACCTTCAAAATAATGGTTTTACTCATTTTGGTGCATACTACTATTAGCACTTCCTGCTTGCAACAATGTCCTACAGATTCAAATTGCACACAATGTCTAGTACTATTGATGTGAGAGGCCTTCCTCTTTCCTTGAGGATCATGTTGCATCTTGGAATAACACCCAGCATAAGAAGTCACACCTTATATGGTATCACACTATGATGACATCATATTTATTTAAAGTCTATGTGTGTGTTATCTTTAGAGCAACCTCCTCCTTCGATTATACTTTCTCCTTTGTCTAAGATTGCTAAACATACTAATTATACACATGCTATCATCCTACATGTTGCGCAATCTTGAATCATTTCTACTCGTTTTTCTACTTCACCTACACTTGCAGATGGTGATTCTTTTATTCAAGTCTTCCATGTGTCGATCACACACCTACTCTATTATTACCTCAATTTTCAGTTCTTTGTGACTCTTTATGACCATCTCCTTATGTTGCTTCTTCCACTTTAGCTGACTTTGTCAATCATAGCTCTTCTCATCACTCTTTCTGTATATGATTGCACCTCTACTTCACCTCCTTTCCACTAATCTCTGCATCTTTGTTATCATCTCTTATTATTCCTTCATTTTCACCTATGCCAATTTTGTCTACTGCTATTTGCTTCATTTCAGCTATGATGCAAAGACTTCTACACATCCGTTTTGTTCAACGTCCTCTTTGTCTTGAAGTTGATTTTGCTTGATTGTTTCTTCAATTTTGGCACCATTATCCTATCGGATTATACTTTTGATGATGATGGTTATATGGTCCCTTTTGCAACTCTGTTATGGAACTAGCAAGTATCGAGCTGCCTATTGCTACTTTCACACATGGCATTCTTGGTGTGTATATACATGGCTTTAAGTTTATTTGTGTTGACCACAACTATTGGATCCTTTGACTATGTGGTTTGAGCTCTGCTTAGTTGTGACAATTTCATTAACATCTCCATGTGGCATTCTTGCTCCATATGCATACCACTATGATTCAGTTCGTCATTCAACAACATCCTTCGATAGCTTTAGTTTGTAGCTTCATCTTTTTGCAGCATCTCCATTTGTGGCATCAACTTCATCCTTTTTTGCATCAGCATCTTCATTTTTTTTTTGCGGCATCAATATCCTTCTTTTTGTGGCATCAATGTCTTCATTTTCGCATCACCATCTTCATTTTTGTAGCATCAGCATCTTGCTTTTTGTGGCACTGGCATCTTTATTTTTGCAAGCTTGATGTCTTCATTTCACAATAACATTATATTCATTTGCAACTCAGGCAATATTTTTGTAATGACAATTTAAACACTGCCTTTAACATCCATCTACATAATGGATGTTAAAGCTATGCGGACAACGCTTATAATCTAAGGTTATGAGTTTATCATATCATCTTTTATAACATGCTATACATCTCTATTTTTAACAATCATATATATTTTGATTCCTTCATAATGCCTAAACTCTTTTAGAAACGTTACCATCTTTACTAGAGTCTAGGCCCATGCTGGGCAAGGGAGAAACCATTGTCAGATAAGCTTATAGATATTTTCCCCCAGACAAAATTGCTTGAAAAACCACATTTTTACTTTAAAAGTTATCGAACAACATAAAAAGCAAAACATGGTTCAAAAATGTTCTCTGAACCATATGTGAAACTTGGAAATGTTCTAAAATGCTTCTTTTGTACACAACACAAATGCAACTATTATGCATCAGACTTTCACGAGCATCTACATTCAATCCATAGTTGCACTGCGTTTCTAGAAACGCATTTTCTGGTTTGGGACAGCCTTTCTCAGAAACTGATTTTTTCTTTAAACAAAAATTGATTTTTGTGGGCAATATGGGTATCAAATTAAAGCATTAATTAAGAGCAGTACATTTATGTAGGTCGCCGAATGTTTCGGGTACAATGTGGTCCAGTTTAGGTGCATCAATTCCTATTGGATTCTGTCAATCCCTATTGATTTTTTAATATCTGTTTTTTTGTTTCAGAGATTCTGAATCCAGAAACAAGCTTCTGAGAAACGGGTTTCTAGAAATGTTTTTCTCCAGAAATGCATTTCTGTGCAACTATGATTCAATCAAAAGTGCCACTCTAGCTAGAACAACCATGTAAGCAGTAAAATTTTTCATTATTTGTAATTTATCTAGGCCTAACAAAGATGCATTTTGATTGTAAGTAGTGTCCTATAAAGTTGAATAACTTTCTAGAAAATAGTAGCTAGATTATCAGCTTGGACGATCATCCGTGAGGGTCAAAATTTCTAGGAGTTTGTTCAAACGCACTTTGATAAGACATTACAATATGTTTTCCGAAACCTTCTCACCAGCATACACAAACTTTTCGCTCTTCTTGTTTTAGCATGACATAGATATAAAAAAATTTGTGTAAATTCTTCAGCCCCGTAAAAAATTTGCTTGGCAGATTCAGTGAAGTCTTCCCTCAATTTCTTCAAATGACAGCAATGCAAAGGTGAACAGTCTTGAACTTTATGATGGGATCGGCCTGATTTACACCATCAACTTCATCTTTGCATAGCATGGAGTATATGTTAGGCCATCTCAACTCATGTCAATAGCAAACCAAGAATAGATGCAAGTCATATGCATAACGAACTTGCATACATTTAGTGGCAGACTGACATGCTGAATTTTAATCACTTCTACGCATGTGAGGAGCAAGCCCAGTCATGATAAAGGGTAGCAATACAGAACAAAGCCAACCAAACTAAGTCCCTACTTCTTGATAGAACGTCAAGGGAAAATTACTGATAATGACCTCAGGTTGCTGAAAACAAATCAAAGTTCTAACTATGTACGTGAACATATGTAACAGTCAGCTTTAACACACACCTAAGTGCAAATACTTGTGGATAATGGGTAATGTTATAAAGCTTAAACAAAGCCCAGAAAATTGATAAATAATGTCTGAAGACTTGAACGGGACATTATACTAGTTGGACACACAAACTGGAACGAGTAGGAGAGCCTACTTGAACCAGACCATGAACTTTTCTAAGAAGCCCGAAACACCAAAATCAGCTTAGCAAACGGCATGAAAGAGCTTAGAGAACTTTAGGTTAATCCATTTCTCAAGATACTTAGTACTTACAGTGATAGCTGCAGAAACGTGTCTGGAATTAACTGTCAAAAAGGATTTATACATAATGTCCAGAAGCTGCAAAATTAGCTCGCTTTTCTGAAACGTTGGCAACTTCGAATTACCGACATCTTGGAGAAGATAAAACCACTCCCTTTCACGGAAGTGCTGCAAGTTTTTCCCGTCACACGAATTTGTTCTGGCCTGAAAGGTCAGACAAAGTACATGGAAGCGAATGAATATCAGATATGTTGGCATGACCTCTCGTGAGCAATTACTCACTAGTTCAGATTCTAAAACCAAAGAACCGAATACAAGTTAAATAAAATAGGACTTTTTAACACTATTCAGCTGCTCAAAAAAACAAAATTTTACGTTCGAAATTTAAGTGCTGCCGAAATGGCCGACTTACGAAAGAATTTGTCACAACTGCCACAAAAACAAGATAGATAGCTCAATTTTCTGAGAAGACAAACGAATGAGATTCCAAAAAACTCAACTGAAAATAACCGTACCAATGCAGTATACTTAAAAGCCATTGTTCGAGCTTTTGTCAGAAAGGCAACAAAGGCAGGCTCATTACTCTTCACCGCCTCCTGAATTCCACCAGCCTCTGTATCATTTTGCCACACTGACTCAGGCGCTGCAGCCTGCGGAGCGCAAAACATTGACAGATTAGAATTCACAGGAATCTTGTTTCTTGTGGCAACTCTTCTTATCTCGCAACACCATGAAGCCGCCGCACTCGTCTCCTGCACAGTGTCTGATATGCATCTTAACCTTGTTTTCCAGCCATATCCTTCATCAATCCACGAGACCGAAAAGCTTGCGCCAGTAATGAATGTCTGATATGCCAATGCCATTCCCTTCCAACTCATTTCATTTTGTTGTTTCTTTCAGGTGATCTTACTACATTTTCTTTCAGATGATCTTAGCAGAATAAAGGAAAAGAACTACATGCTTTAGAAATTGCAAAATATTTGATGGTGTCTTTGCTTTCAAATCAGATCATTCCATATCTTGAGGTGTCATATCCTAATGCCATGTCATAAACCCAAGGGGATTGGCTGAGTTGCTTAGCTTCCCATCCAAACATTCATTCTTTACTCCCAAGATTCCACACTCCCTTGGAAACCAAGATGCATATCCCAATAGGCTACCCAAATGCCAAACACATACACTTGCTATCAATGGTGTCTTTGCTCTTATCTTACCTCAAGATCATTCCATAACTTGAGGTGTCATATCCTAATGTCATGTCATGGCTTTCCATCCAAACGTTCTTTGCTCCCAAGATTCGAGACTCCCTTGGAACCAAGATGCATATCCCAATACTCTACCCAAATGCCAAACATGTACACAAACGTTCTTTGCTCCCAAGATTCGAGACTCCCTTGGAACCAAGATGCATACCCCAATACGCTACCCAAATGCCAAACATGTACAAACGTTCTTTGCTCCCAAGATTCGAGACTCCCTTGGAACCAAGATGCATATCCCAATACGCTACCCAAATGCCAAACATGTACAGTGCTTAGGCTATCAATGGTGTCTTTGCTCTTAGCTCACATCATTCCATAACTCGAGGTGTCATATCGTAATGTCATGTCATGAATCCATCTCAATTGGTTAGCTTGGCATCCAAACTTTCTTTGGTCCCTAGTTCCAGGCCCCCTTGGAAACCAAGATGCATATCCTAATGTCATGTCGTAGATCGAAGGGAATTGGCTGAGTTGGTTAGCTTCCCATCCAAACGTTCTTTGTTCCCAAGACCAAGATGCATATTTCGTTGTTGTAAGTGTAAACATTAGCAATGCAATTTTATCCCGCAAGCATAATGAGTGCATATGTAAAAGTGAGTATCAAAGGAATGATAATGAAACAAAAAATTGTCTCAAAAGACACCATTAGTACAAAAATACAATAAACATATATACATGTAGAAAATTCAGTAAACTCATGAACACTACCAAAGAGACAAACCAAAATCTTTGAACATATGATTTAAGGATAAACTACTAAATATAGAAGTGGGTCGGGGCCAACTGACTCTAGCAGGCATGATGCTCGAGAATACCAATATAAGTGATGTCCTCATGGATCTCTTTGGGTGATGTAAAAGATAACTAGGGATACTTGATATTAACAATATATGTACAATATGTACGTATAGGTCTAACATCATCAATAAGCAAAAGCAATAATTAGTCATTCATTATGATTCTAAAAGATAAACACACAAGCATCATAATATGAAGACATTCATCCCTCAACAAAAACTACATTGGATCAAAAGTTTTTTCTTACAAAATACAAGGGCTTCTCCACAATGATAAGCAATCATTATTCATTCATTATAATTCTAAAAGATAAAACACAAGCATTATAGTATGAAGACATTCATCACAAAACAAAAACTACATTGTATTAAAAAGTTTCTTCTTACAAAATACAAGGGCTTCTCCACAATGATGCATGAGAGTAAGGAGAGAGAGGTAGGTAGGTCATTGGTGCCTACTCACCAAGTTTGATCATTATGATTCTAAAAGGTAAACACACAAGCATTATAGCATGAAGACATTTGTCACACAACAAAAAGTACATATTGTACTAAAAAGTTTCTCATTACAAAATACAAGGGCGTCTCCACAATGATACATGAAAGAGAGGTAGGTAGATTGTTGGTGCCTCCTCACCTCTGATCCACTTTACAAAAACAAAAAGCCACTTTACATAAATAATATAAAACAAAAAGCCACTTTACATAAATAATATATAACCCCTTTCCGCAATGTAAGGGCAACTGCAACTGGTTTACATTACGTGAGGCATATAAGCCACATTTTGCCTAACATTAATTATTAACTAATAAAGTTTACATTACACGGCTCTCTCTTTATGGCACCTTTATTGGAGTTTTGGCTTCATGCCTTGAAATACTAGAGCGTAATTTGTCTATGCATTTTCTATATATGAATAGATCTTTGCTTCTTGTGCATCTTGGGATATGTCATCTTTTATGTAGTATATGAATAGTCAATAGTTATGTCAAGCATCTACTACATAGTATATACTTTATCCTACTCTACCCCACCTCCAAGAAGCCTTTACTTTTCCATTTACTAGGGGTTGTTCTTTACCAACTACACTCAAAAAAAAAATCACCTACTTGAGCATATGGTTAGATTGTTGTTTAGGTGACTATTTTTCATATCATCATCAAAGGTTTTCTTCTGCAATTTATTAGAGAAATGCCAAGATGCATTTATCAAATAAATGACCAAGCTTTTCACAATAAATACACCTACCCTTCTTGTTCTTATTGGGTGTTTAGTTGTCTTTCTATAACTTAGATTTCCTTCTGTAAAGAAAGTTGCTTCATGTTGGCAATCCACACCACCATCCATACTATGGTTCCTCTTGCAAAAAGGTTGTTGAGACTATGAGAATTAAAACCACATAAATCCCTCCAACATATCATTCAAAACATTTGGTAACGCCAAACTTTTGCGTTTCTATGAACATTTAATAGGTTCCCTGCATTATGTCATATTATTACATTTTCAAGAATCTAATATTCAAGGACTCAAATTGTAATGAAATATATAGTAATCATCACAAGACGACGCACACAATCTTCAACCCTAAGGAGGGCGCCATACAAAGTATCTTTCCATCAACTTCTTCATGCATGGTTCATATCAAATGCTATAACATCTCTACGCACTTCAATGATGCCCAAAAATAGGTCACATGCACATAGATGTATCTGCTTTGCTTCGTGCATTTGTACACACACCAACATACCAAGTTCCTAGCACTTCATGTGTATTGGGCAAGCCCAATCATGATGAAGGCTAGCACTAAATAGTAAAAGTCAATCAAATCAACATCCTATTTCCTCATAGAAAAATAAGAGAATCCTTTCAACACAACTTAAAAGCTTTGCTCAGAACTTAACTACGAAGCATATCTAGTGAGCAAAATCCACATCTAAAGATTTAAGGAATTAGTACAAAATAGTTGGCTACAACTTGGGAGATCATCTCAAGTTATGGCCGCATGTTCACTAATACTAAATAAAACGTGTCTAGGATGCCTTTGTGAGATCACAAGGAAAAATGCCTTAGTTTATTAGTTGTTTCGTAGATGCAACAAAAGTTTCCTACCTCTAATGGTTTGAGATCATACAAAATTTACTTATGTCTTCCAGCTGAATTCATTCCCTTTATAATGACTTTCAAATTCAAATTAGCACAACACACCAAAAGCATCAGGTGGTACCTTGTGCAATGAAAATAGGCTCCCCACAGCTCTAGCCACGTCTAAGACTGGTGAACACTTTTATTCTAATTTCAACTCATTTTGTTCAGATTTTTTTTTTTAATTCCTCATTTGAGAAACTCATGTAAGAGTGAGAGGAAGCAAACATTTTTACTCATTTCATGTGTCTCCTCTGTATGACTAATTGGAGGACTTCTTCAAGTATTGCAATAGGTACCAATGATTAGGGTTATGTTTAGATCAGAGCTAGGACAGGCTTTTAAGACTAAAAGCCAAGACTTCAATAATAATTTCAAATGCAATTAACTACACTTCAAGAAACCAACAAATATAAGTTGCAGAAGGTTGACCAGATTGGGGAAAAAATATGTAACTTATAAATGCACTAAATTCTGCAACCAGAGTTTAGCTTTATTTGTATACAGCGCAACACCATCATAGTATAGATGAAAAATCAAAGGATGCCAGATCACTTGATTGAAGATTATTAGGTAGTTTTCACAAATTTAACAAGTTAAACCACTCAAACGGAGTAACTTCAAAGAGACTTTGTGAATGAAACTTCAGGAATTGAAGCTGCTCTCAAGATTCTGCTCCTTTCTATCTACTTGCTTTGACATCTGAAAGAATTAGAGCCAGACATACTATTAAGCAGCTGCCGGCCAAATGATTTTACTCTTCTATCTTTCGAATATACAAAAAAGCTCCCGTACTTGATGCAACTCATCTTTGCATTTAGCTACAGACCATTCATAAAGTGAGGTCTTTAGGATCCTCAATAATTTTCGATAAAGTTTGTAAAAATGCTGCAAGGTCAGCTCCATAGATGATCCTATGATCAGCAGTCACATTCACCTGAAATTGCAATAGAAGGTGAAGTACAAAGCATATTTCAGGAAAAAACCTTGAGTTTCAAAGTATTCTGATGCTGTCACATTTGTACCACTAAGGGTTCATTTAAGAAGGACAGCAAACTCCATTTAGATGAGAATGGAAGAATATAAATAATGTTCGAGATTCATATTAACAAGAAAATGCATTGCAATTTTACCTGCATTTGGCTTTTAACACCAAACAAACCATTTGATGTAGCTACTACCATTGGTCTGGATGCCCCAACTGCCATAATTGCACCCTGTTGACACACGTTATGATTAGATATATGAAATCATGTACAAAAATCTTCGATAAGCACAAGCAAATGATTATGCTGGAAAGTTTGAAAATGGGATTAGATCCAGCTTCACTTACTGAACCAGGAGGGAGTATTGCATCAAAACGATCAACACCAAACATTCCAAGATTTGACAGGGTAAAAGTTCCTGGTGCGATGAAAAACCATTTGCATCAACACTTGACAAACAGAACAGACATTAACGACATGCTACATATCAAGACATAGACTGAAAATCAGTAATACACAAATGTCAAGCATTTTTTGCCCAGAGTGAATGTTCATGACAGACACGTTTAAAATTTAAACCTCAAACTGATTGGAGGAACCATTTTCAACTAGTAGGTGGATGTGCCAGACTGCATGAAATTGGTTAAAAAATAATAAATAAAACTTCCTATACAAACCTGTTGTGTATTCTTGAGGTTGCAACTGCTTTGCACGCGCTTTGTCAACCAGTTCTTTCCACTTTCGAGAAAGCGAATATATGTCCATCTGAATGGTGGAAAAAGACAATCATTCAACTCAAATTATTCAGCGCCTAACAATTATACCTCATCGGATTGAAACACACAGAAACCAAGTTACTAACTATGAATCGTTTCATCTCAAATTCAGAGAACTGAGACCTCACAGCACCTTGTCAGCATCTTGAAGAACGGGAGTGATCAGCCCCCCATCAATGGCAACCGCTACAGCTATATTAATATTGCTGTTATATGTAAAGCTTTTGCCATCCTTGCAACTAGCATTTACAACTGGATGTTGTGCAAGTGCCAATGCTGTTGCTTTGGCCAATAGTGCACTCATAGTCACCCCTTTTGACTTGATCTGCATGTGCCCCAGAGCAAACTTTCAGTTGAAACATTCTGATCTAACTGATTTTCCATCAATAAACCATACAGATCTAAACTACTAAAGAACATAGAGCCCTTTTCTAGAGAAAACGAACCGATTCCAAGCCTTTGTCACTACACCATTGGCCCAGGCATACGAAATTGGCATGGAAATGATAAGTATGGCATGTAAACAAGAGGAGTGAAGTGGAAAATGCTTAGATTGAAAGAGTAAAGCCAGAATCCCCTCCTTACTGTACTATCATAAAATCAAAGCAACATCGACAGTTGAAATGCAACAGACTAAAGATAACGTTAGGAAGTCAAAAATCAGAAATCATGTTGACGAGAAGTTGAATGAATGTTCATAATTCCGGTAATGATCTACAATGGATTTCCTTCCCCCTTTCCGTACCAAATAAGAATGGAAATATTTGTGACCAATATAGATAAAAATGATGGCATGGTTGAACACTGAGATCCACAGCAAGAGCCTTGGCATTACCCTGATAAAAATTAAGCCTTCATGATTGCATGTTCAATCGTCACATGGAGACTAAACATACCATAATGCACAGAATATTCAGTCATTGCATGGCAAGCGCAGCAAGATCCAATATGATTTTAGTTTGATCGTGCTCTACATGCAACCAAACAATGAAGAGAATTTACGGAAATCACCTTCTTGTACAAAGCATCAAGTGCATCAGTCGTGATGGTGTATCCAACTCTGAACGTAGGCACGGCAAGGCTATCCACCATGTTTCGTGCCACGGCTGCCTGCATCCCGGTGAATGGTTCACTGGTGCCAGGCGTAATGATGGCTGGGGAGCTGCTAGATTTTGCTGATGCTACTTCAGTTGCTTCAGGAATCAGCAAGGCAGGAAGAGATGGAGTAGCAGCAGCAGCCTGGGATGAAACAGGTACTGCTTTTCCAGCCGCAGCCTCTACATCCGAAGCCACAATTCTACCCTGTGGTCCAGATCCAGTCACGGCACCAAGATCCACCTTGTATTCCTTTGCAAGCTTTTTGGCATAAGGGGTTGCCACAACCCTAGACCCTCCTTGCGACGCAGGGTGAGTGGAAACGGCCACAGGAGATGCAATAGGAGACGGAGCAGCTGCAACTGGAGCAGGGGAGGAGGGTGCAGGAGATGGTGAAGGGGGGGGGCGGGGGTGGAGCAGCAACAGAAACAGACTCCGCAGTCCCATTGTTGGCAGCTTTACCTTTGGCTTCTGCAATTTCTTCCTCTGTCTCAGCAAGCAGGCCAATGGCAGCACCCACAGGAGCTACTTCCCCATCCGCCACAACAATGGCTGCCAAAAATCCATCATAGAACGTTTCCACATCCATATCAGCCTTGTCAGACTCCACCACCACCACGCTCTCCCCCTTGGAGAGCTTATCCCCCTCAGACTTCACCCACGACACGATCTTACCCTCAGTCATGGTGGAGCTGAGCGCAGGCATGAAAATCTCTCGGATTTTGGCCTCCACCTTGAGAGCTCTGGAAATCCTGGCACGTCCAACAGAAACCATGCCCCGTCCCAGGTATGCAGCTCCTGCATCTCCCAGGAAAGAAGAGGATCGGACGCCACAAGGGGCGATGGAGCGGAGAGATGGCAATGCAGGTGAGAGCTCTAGTCTCGCCATCGCCATTGCCTGAGCCATCGCCTCTCTCTCTCTCTCTCTCTCTCTCTCTCTCTCTCTCTTTTCTGTTTCTCTTTTGCTCTCTTTTTCTGTATTAAACCTTCTCTGACCCCCTCGTGCCTTAGCGACACGGACTGATTCACAGCTCGGAGCCGTTGGATTAGATTCTGATCGTTCAGATCTCGGTGCTACTAAGCTCCATTCAGTCTCCCGTGTTCAGAAGGCCTAAATGGCACGGCCTACTTTGCTCCCGCGCCCTTGGATGAGAGCCACGAGTCTCTTTGCAACGTGTAAGGCTATCAACGGTCTTCTTTACATACGTGGCAAGATCTGAATGCTCCAAAACCATCCAATGGCGGCATACGGGGACACGTGTCAAGCCTTGTTTTTTTTCCTGCCCCTCTACCTAACTACGACTACTACTGCTACCATTTTCTTTCGTGGTTGAAAAGTAAGCCTTTCAACAAAGGCGTGGCTGCGCCGCCGGTGGCGGTTGCGACAGCAGCCGCTGGTTTTGGATGCATGCTTCCATTTCCAAGCACACACAAAGCATGAGACCCGGTCCCATCCCACTTATTGGCCTCTCTCCGACGCCCATGTGGCAATGCTGAACTTTCTGGCCCAACATACTCGTCCCCTTCACCAGGATTGACCTTCTTATGGTTTTCTATTATTTTATTTTGTTAAGACCTTGTCTTTTTTTTGCCTTCTAGTGCAATGAACTCTCATAAGACCCTGTCTCTGTGCCACACTACCCAGGAATTGGACTCCAGAATGGTATTGACTTCGAGTTTAGCACAATAGTATGTTGATCCAATCAATTTAATGTGCTTGCGCTTTTATTTTTGTTTGTCTAAAAACGAATCGGGTTGAACATTCTATATGTGTGGGATATTTTTTTGCATTGGCATATCTACTAAAACTTGTTTTGAGATGTTGAAAACTCATTTTGATGAAAAATTTAGAGATATATGAACAAAAACCAAATATGACCTAGCAAGTGTCATGGCATGGCATAGCATGACATATATGTGTCCATAGCATAGCTGCAAACTCACACCAACGTGCTCAAGCGCCCATGCGTTTCGGGTGTGTATGAGTGTGTGCGTGTGCGCGCACGCATGCTCTCAAGTTTTTATAAAGTGTAAGAACTGCTACTCCGGCGAGATCGCATGAGTCTAATTCGCAGCCAATTGATCGAGTGCATGTGTGTGCATTGGAGAGACGAGCAAGCTCTCTCATGCATGCATTGCAAAATTTGCATGTTCGACAAAGAGACGAAGAAAGTTCAAACAAGGAAATGTTTGCATCCTAGCAAAAGAAATGGATATTGTTGTAATAAGTTCATGCAAGTTTGTCACATTTTGTGAGGAAAGGCTTGTTGGTATGGTTTGATTCTACACCTAGTTTTTCTTTTGGTAAAATTAAAGACCATCAATTCGGTGTGATAATGTCAACAAGAACCGAAAGTCTTGTGATTTATGTATTTATTAAAATCTTAGATGAATGATGAATTTGTTAGGACTCTCGATGTAACCAAGGCTACTCTAACATTACTTTTGGTATTTTGTGAAATGGTTGAAATTTGTGATTGATCTAAGTCATTCTAATAAACAATCTTAACCATTGTATAAGATGAGGCTGCAACCACTAAACTAAACTTATATTGTCTGCGATATTGTATCTAGAGGGGCCGATGTGCAGAAATAACTTATTTTCAAAGAATCTTGTTACTTTTAGTGATTCTAAGCTTGGCTAATGCAGTCAATGTTTAAAATTTATATCTCTAGATTGTTGACAATTTGTCATAAATGCATCTACAAGTTTCACATAAAACTGTCTTAAGAGGACAATTGCATAATAAAGTGCTTTGAAGATAGCGATCCGGATATTTTCAGCGCACAAAGGTTAAATGTTGTTGCTCTCATTCATGCTTGAAAAAATGGGATTGAAGTCAAACTATGTCTATTCTTTTCACTTACTTGACCAAAAATGAGATTCTATTTTGGCTAAATAACTATCATTTGAAAGCATTGCAAGAATCAACTTCATTTAGAATTGCAATAATCAACTTTTGTTCAGAATTACAAGAATCAATTTCATCAGCAACAACATCTTGCATTCTCAACATTTGCACCCTCAAATACTCGTCGTGAAAGTGGTTCAACTTGAGCTACAAACCACCATATCTTGTTTAGTCGATCTGGTTGAAAAAGCACCTGCAAAAATTACTATTTTAGAACATATTGAAAACTCAAATGCTGAAGTCACTTGCAATAAAATGAAAAACATGATAGCATAGCATGTGCACCTGCTCACAGTGACGAGGCAACACCGATGTGTCAAAGGACTCCATGCTCAATGTTTTTGATGAATCAATCGCAAAAATTCCGCTTGGATCCGATTTTACGGTTGCATTTGGCCCTCTACAAACTACCTTGAGCCATTTCACATCAAATAAAAATAGTGTCCACTTTCACCAAATGACACATCATAAATATTTTGTATAGTTCCTACATATTCTATGTCTCCTGAGATGGGATAAGCTTGTGCATTCCTTTTCTCTGTCTGTTGCAGCATAACTTCTTATCAAACGATCGAACACACTTAGACATCTACTGTAACAATTTCTGATACGTGTCTGTCTACAACACTCTTTCCTTCTTATACTGAACTTCAGTTCTCTAACGTGAATTTATAAGTGACGTCTGTGAAGAGACAATTATAATTGATTGTGTGCAGGGAATTGTCCGAAGCTGATAAGCATTCGCATAACCAGAACTTCTTTCATTTCTGAATGAGTTTATGTGCTAAGATAAAGAACTTGACTGTCGTTCTGTTTTGTTAGCTTTCCAGTGATAGGAACTAATTTCTTGTGCTCAATAAGAGGAATTATTGCCTATCAGATTCGGTTTCGTGAAATCTATTTGCTAGTCTCTGTCAGATAAGTTGCTTATTGTTCATTCTGTTGCCTAGAAGATAAAGTACCCTTTACAATCTCAGACCTTGACCAAATCGTTTCATATTGGTGTTATTGGATGCCAATTCAATCTTTGTACACTTATAATCCAAAAGAGGATCTCTCTCTCTCTCTCTCTCTCTCTCTCTCTCTCTCTCTCTCTCTCTCTCTCTCTCTCTCTCTCTCTCTCTCTCTCTCTCTCTCTCTCTCTCTCTCTCTCTCTCTCTCTCTCTCTCTCTCTCTCTCTCTCTCTCTGGGAACGATAAACCTTTTATATTACATTTTTACAGATTTTGTCGAAATCTATAACGACTAGACTACCACATATCTTGGCGTTGAGAATGAGTTTTTGATCCATGAAAGAAATTCAATATTGAAAATCAAAACATATGGATTGCCATTCATAGCTGAAGAAAAACTATTTATCACTTTAGATAATGCACTATTTTCATTTTTGTTTCAATTTGGACATGGCTCTTATGATGGAAAAATACATTATATGGATTACATAAAGAGTTTTATTATTTAAAATTTACTTATTTTTTAATGTTAGATTGATTTCTTTGTCACTTACGAGTTCTATTCATTAACAAGTAGATCTAGTAGAGCCAAAAATGATCATCATTCACATTATTCTTGCTACTTTTATGTATAAAAAATATGGCAAGATTTTTTAATCATGACAAAAGCGCCATATGTTGTGTTACAAAAAGACATAATCAATTTTATCACAAAGCATCCACATGCAAACGAAGAGTAAAATTTCAAAAAGATTTTGAAATTCATAATATAGAAAAATAAAAATTGCTCTTTCAACTATGCAAAACATGACATACAATTCAAATTTAATGTACTATAAATGTACTTTTCACTGACATATGCTTCACAACCCACAAATCCCAAGGCACAACAATCCATGGCACCGCCATAATTGACATTCAAAAAATATTTTGTCCAGGCCTAACCTACAAACTATAACTCAACAAAACATCATATATGTTTTAATTTTTGGTACATGATATCTAAGGCCCATGTTTTGCCATTTTTTTTTTTATTTGAAAAAAGAAAATCGATATGGGCACTACAAGAAGTTTCAATAGCTAAAGAGGCACATCATTTCCATTTTGTTGATTTATGAAATGAAATGTCCAAACAAAAATTATCTAAAGCTATTCAACATTTCATTCTTTCACAACAACTAATATTCTTAAATTCTCCGATAGCTATTTAGCAAATTGAAGGAGAAAACCAAAGTATCACAAGTTGACCTCCGAAGAAGTCGATGAGCTACGTAAGCTACAGATCTATCCTTCAGCGTGTCAAATGTTCCTTTTGAATGCATGTGGCATTGAACCAAACAGCTACAAAAATGGCTTTCATAGTAGTTACACGATGAGCACTTTTATAACAATACAAAGACATGCAAACGAGGCCTATGTCCATGAGCATCATAGAAATCCTGTAGAAGGTACGTACTATTATTTCATTTGTTTTTGTCTATTTTTTATCAGATTTGTCATTAGCATTTCTAGCTTGTGAAAATAAATGATTATTATGTTGCGTTTCCAAGATTTTTGGAACATTTTTACAAATTATTTTCAATTTAAAGAGAGACTATTGGTGCACCAACCATGCCAACAATCGATCCACATGTTTGCAACTTCTAACGATTGCAAATTACGCTATACTCATCATAGATATTGTTACATATCTAAATGCAAATTGCATATTGACAAATAATAGCCCATGGATCTTCAAATTTCGCAACAGACATGTATGCCAATCTTCGAACATTGTTTTCAATTTAACCCAAGAAGTATTCTATCATGAAGCAACTCCTAATCGAAATGTCATATTTCTCGTAGGATCCCATGCCTCCCCCCTCAAAGCGGCTACAAACAAGTTGATCACACTCTACAAAATAATATTAGAAGAGTACTTCACTTCTTTGTTGGCATATGGAGATGACAAGAGGGTGATCTACACGGCCAATGATGGTGAGTGTGCAATCAAAGGGATTGGCACAATTCCTATTTTTCTCTCTACAAATAGGAATATTCATTTGGAGGATGTCTTGTCTATTCCATCTATTACCAAGAATTTGCTTAGTGTGAGTCAAATGCTAAGTAAGGGCCTCAAGGTGGAGTTTGATGGAGATAAGGAAAGAAGAGGAGTGGGTCCAGGCAATGGATCTCGAGTATCAAGCTCTTATGAAGAATGGAACATGGAGATTGGTGGAGTTGCCTAAGGACAAGAAAGTTATTGGATGCAAATGGATCTTCAAGGTGAAGAAAAACCAAGATGGATCTATCAACAAGTACAAGGCAAAGTTAGTGGCAAAAGGATATGCTCAACAACAAAGAATTGACTATGATGAGACCTTTGCACCCGTGGCAAAAATGGTAAGCATTCGAGTCATCATTTCACTTGCTACACTTTATGGATGGGATCTATGGCAAATGGACATTTCAAATGCATTCTTGAATGGTGATCTTGAGGAGGAAGTGTACATGGAGCAACCCGAGAGCTACATTTCATCAACAAAGCCAAATCATGTGTGTCTTCTACAAAAGAGTTTGTATGGCCTTAAGCTTTGTTATGAGTGAGTATGATCATTCACTTTATTATAGGTTTGTTGGAAATGATGTTACCATCTTGCTAATCTATGTGGATGATATCATCTTGAGGGGTGGAGACAATCAAGATGTGGAGGATAGCAAGAATGCTCTTAAGAAGAAGTTTGAGGTGCATGATCTTGGTAATTTGCATTACATTTTAGGAATAGAAGTCATTAGATCTTCTCAATCTACTTTCATTTGTCAAGAGAAGCATGCTAATTCTATTCTAGAAAGATTTCATATGGTAGATGCAAAAGCTATTGAGACACCTATGGAGTCTCATGTATAGCTAACTATAAGAGGTAATGAAATATCCTTCGAGGACATTACTCTCTATAGGAAGCTAGTCGGTTCACTCATCTATCTAACCATTACTAGACCTGATCTAAGCTATTGTGTTGGAAGATTGAGTCAATTCATGCAAGATCCTAGTGAGGAGCATTGGAAGCTAGGAAAGCGAATTTTGAGGTACATCATTGGAACTCGAGATTTTGGCATATTTTATGAGGGATCATCACCTAATCTTTTTGGATTTTCAGATTCAGACTATGCTGGAGATGTAATGGATAGGAAATCCATTAGTGCTTATTGTATTTTCATAGGTGATGGAGCTATATCATGGATGTCAAAGAAACAAGCCACTATCTCATTGTCATCTAGTGAGGCCGAGTACAAAGCTCTTACACATTGCACAAAGGAGATGGTATGGATCAAGAGGATGATCAAGGATTTTCACTTGGTGGATTTTTCAGAGAGCCCAATCATCTTTTGTGACAATTAATCAGCCCAAAGAATGGCATCCAATCCTATCTTTCATGCTAGGAGCAAGCATATTGAGATACAATATCATTTTGTGAGGGAGCGAGTCATTGCAAAGGAGGTGCAATTCAACATGTGTCTTCAAGGGAATGTGTAGCTGATATCTTCACCAAAGCATTGGGAAAGGACTTGTTCATGAAGCATAGGACTTCACTTGGAGTATTATCAAAGTCTATGCTAAAACTAGTTGAAGAGGGAGTGTGAAAGATTCAACTAGTTTCATCACATTTTGCTATATTTTCATATTTGGCATATTGAGGCCCCAAGTGTGGGAAAGTTAGAATGCGAGTTTGAGTAGATTCAATTTGAATAGTTGGGTACATTGAATCTAGACCCAAAATTAGTAGGGTTAGCATTTTGGAGGGAAAGCCAAGTGGCCAAATAGGGTTTGGACCTGTTATAAGAGGATGTACGTGGAGAGAGCAATCTTCTCTCTTCTCTATCTCATTTCATGCTTATACATGGTTCTCTTGGGTTCTATTATCCATTGGTGCACTATCTTGGTGATTGCTTGCAATTCTATGTGTAGAATGATCTATATTTGTTATTTTTGGATCCACACATGTGAAATACAGTAGCTTGTTGGTTTTCTACGGACAGCAACAGTACATAATCATTTCATTCAAGTTTGATCAAGTTCTATTGGTGTTTGCATCTCAATTTGTGTGTAGATGCTGATTTTTCTACATTGGTGAGATTGGTAGTGTATTTCTCTTTCTAACCAAAGATCATTCAAGTAGATTGGATCTTAAGGATCTGAAATCTTTCACAATAGGTTGATTAGAGGCTTAATTGATTGTTTATAGGTTCTGAAAACTAGTTGCACCTTTAGATCTAAACTTGGTCTATTTGCCAATATGGGGGCAGCTAGCTTAGTCAAGTTTAGTCATATTTTGGTTAATTGTCAATATTAGGCCAATATGCATTTTAGGCTTGGAGATAAACTTTATGAAAGCTATTTTAGTCAAATTTCATTTGAATTACCACTTTTGGAAAGTGTGGGAAAGTTATGAGGTCGAGTTTGGACACATTCAAATTTGAATGTTAGATGCATTGATTATTGATAGGGTTTTCATTATGGAGGAAAACCAAAGATTCAAAAAATGAGACATGGACCTGTTATAAAAGGATGTAAACTCGTGGAGAAAGATCTCTCTCTCTCTCTCTCTCTCTCTCTCTCTCTCTCTCTCTCTCTCTCTCTCTCTCTCTCTCTCTCTCTCTCTCTCTCTCTCATTTCATGCTTATACATGAGTTCTCTTGGGTTCATCTATCCATTGGTGCACTATCTTGATGATATCTTGCAATCTTGTGTGTAGAATGCTTATATTTTGTAATTTTTGGATCCACACGTGGGAAATACAGTAGGGTCTTGTTATTGTACAGAAAGCAACTTCATTTTATCATATATTTGATGTTTGTTCAAGTTCTTATTGAGTTTGCATCTCTTTCATTGAGTAGATGCTGATTTTTCTATATTGGCAATGTTGTGGATTGTGTTGACTTTCTAACCAAAGATCAAGGGACACATTTTGGATCTTAATGATCTGAAATTCTTTACATGGCATCCGAGCTCTTTTGTTTCAGGTTATGAAAGGAGCAACCACATTTATCAAAGATTTGGAGGAGATACCAATGCTAGAGCATGCTAGATTGATTTCTACTCAAAAGTCCGCATCTTTGTATATGTAGATTGGATCTTTTGTAGGCCTAAACTCAATTTAGGTTTGTGAACTTGAGGAATTCCAATTTCACATGTGGCTTACTAGATTTGGGTGATTTTTGATGCATTAGGAAGGTCTCATTAGAGGCTACAAAATTCTATATCAAATTTTAGACAATTGCATGTAGAAATTCGAAGACTCAATTTTTTGTGATTTTGCCAAAACCATAATTTTGATTGGATCTCTATTTTTTGAAGTTGCTTGACTATAGAGTGTTTTTCAATCTTAGAAAGTAGATTGTGTGTGGATCATAGGTCGATCAAGAATTTTTCATTCTATGTGTTGATTTGCTAGTAATAGTGCCAGAAGAGAATTGAGAGTTTCCATATCTTTGTGATTTCTTTTTTAATACATTTTTTTTCATTCAAAATAGTGCTTTGATCATTGGAACAGGTTGAAAGGAGAAGATCAGTCACTTCAACATGGCTACAAGTGGAGGCTTTATGTTGGAGAGCAATGATAGGCTTACCTCAATCAACTATTATACTTGGAAGGTGAGGATGGAGTCCTTATTGGAGATGATTGAGACCTTGTTCAAAGCTTTGCTATTCAAAGAACCTTGCCAAACATTGTGGATTTGCAAGAGATTTTGGTGAATGAGGAGTTTAGGCTTCAAGCAATAGGTGGATCAACATCAACATCTCAATATGAAGAGGAGACTACGTTCATCAAAGGCAAGTTCAAGGGCAAAGGCAAAGGCAATTGGTCAAAGGGTGAAGATCAAGGTGAGCCTTCCTCTTTTGTTAGTAAGAAGAAAGATAGGTCAAAGTTAAAATGATTCTATTGTGGAATCAAAGAGCATTTTGCTAATGAATGTTTGAAGAAACAAAAAGATGAAGGTAGCAAGCAAAACAACTTTACTACTAATGATGAAGATCTAGGTGGTTGTGATTATCTTTTAATGTGTTCTTCAAGTCCAATATCAAGTGAAGGTGACAAAGATCTTATGCAAAGTCTAACAAGCTTCCTTATGATATATCTAGTTCAAGATCTAATATACTTCTTGGAGATGTTCATCTTTGTAATAAGTTCGCTAGCTATGAGGATAATGATGGTTCTTCAATGGTTCTTCATGGCAAGTGCATCTGGAAATGGTGTCCACATGCATTTAATGTTGAATTGCAATGGCGTGTGGAATACATGATGCTACCAGGCGCAGTAGGCATCACCTTCGATGATTGAAAGTGACCTTGGGAGAAGGACGACTTTCTCTGGTTATGGGCCCAGCTCTCTATCGAACAGAAAGGATGTCTCTGTTGGAGCATAATCCAGGGTAAGTTCCAGGTCGTGCCTTTTGGATCAGCAGAGTTGTACATAGGCTCTTCGGCTATATATGCTCTAGAATATATGCAAATCAAAGAGTTTCAATTTTTGCGGACCGAAGATAATAAGCGACATTTTTGGAAGCGAAAGTCGCAGTTTCAACTGTACAAACCTCAAGTTGTTGTGGATTTAGGCGAATTCGACGATGACGGGCTGCTGATCAATGTAAATATGGCTTATCCAGAGTTATTCAGTCTTTATGTGGATTGGGAGTGAAATCTTGCAGATTATTTTGCGAAGATTCAACACAATCTGCAAGACAGAAGGAAGTCATTTCGCTACAAGCAGTTTTGTACATTTTTATTTTGGTAGTTTGGTACTTTCGCGGCAAAGACATTGTTTTTCGTTCAAAATCTTTATGTCAAAAGCTCTTTTATTAGATTTTCAGCTCGTTACTGTAAAGAAGTCACTCTTTGTAGTGATTCAGACAAAGATACAAAGTTAACTCAGGAGCTGTTCGATGGAACATTGCTCCCAGTTAAGTTAGAAGAATTCGGCAACTTACCGGTTGGCCGCTACACAAAATCAAAAGAAGACTTGCTGTTGATTGAAGCTCAACAAAACTTGGAGTTTGCTCAGAAATTATATGAAGAATTGAATCGTTCATAAAACTTTCATTCATGTCTTTGTTGTGCTGATGTTTCTATGGGACGCTGAATTTTTGAAGTTTACAGATGTTTAGAAGGTTGATTCCAGTTTTCATCAACAATTCAACAATCAACTCAAAACAACCTATTCAATTAAAGAAACATCAAGACACATATTCTCTAAGACGAACAAATATCTAAAGGACGAAATTGACGAAGAAATATCTTTTCGCCTTAACGAAAATCTGAAGAACAGAATGTTTTGCGAATAATCCTCAAAAAGAAGATGTTATGTTCACGAGGACGTTTCACATTTGAGGAAGGGGATATGTGATGCCACCTTATTGTTAAACATTGAATATCAACATAAATATGGCATGATATACTCGAAAACGAAGATATGAGCTGGTTAAGTATGAATCATGAAGAGGACTAAAGTCATTTTTCGGGAATATATCTCCTAAGTACTTGCCTTGTAATTAAAGGCAAGACCTTTAATAAGAAAGACATTACCTTGGATAACCTTTACTAGGTCGTCCACATGAAACGATTAGATACGAAAAGACATGTTAAACTAGAGTAACTTTAACTTGTAGTTAAGTATACCTTTCATAGTATAATTGAACGTATTTTCAGTCTAATTGCTAACTAGACCCTTTCACGAGAGCGACACACTTGTTGTTTTAGAGGTGTGTTTGTTTGCCCCGTAGAACATATATTGATCTCACACTTCAGTCTCGATCATTGAGAGAGAAGAGTTTATGCATATGTAAGAGATTGAAAAAGTGAATAGAGTTCTGTGAGTTATTCTCTCTTATCTCTGTTCTCCGCACTGCTGAGTGTGAGTGATCTTGAGTCTGCTAACAATCTCTAACACATTACATGAATTACTCTCTGATCAGACAGATGCTGTAGTGCATTACAGTCGTTTGTTGTGTATCTGTAAAGCATGCTCTAAAGAATTGTCTTAAAACCAACTTATTCGTCTGTCACGAATACTTTCTTTTTGGCACTCGAATAATGACTATCTTTGGTACAGTCTAGCACGATCATTGAATAAAGTTGTATGTATACATATGAGATGACAATCCCTGTCTGACGAATTGAGTCTTTGATCTGTTTTCTTGATTGGCATTGACATAACTTTCTAACGTGTTCTAAAACCATTCGTGTTCTTTAACCATTAATTTGGACTTTAGTTGTTGAGGACTTCTGTCTAGAAATGAATAGTTCGCGAACACAATTAATTAAGTGTCTGCACTGCTCTGAGGTCGCCCTAGTACTGGAAAGCTGATGCTTCAATCCGTTTGTCAAACGGTATCTGATTGAATGCACATTGACTGCAAACACCAAATAGTCGGAATTTCAAAATTCCGTTGATAAGAAGTAGAAACCTCAAAAACATTAGAAGCCATGAAAAAAATCATTAATGCCTTCAACATAAAGATGATTGAAGTACGTTTTTTTTTCAAATAAGAACTTCTACTCAATGTTTTAGGTAATGACTCATATGATAATGATTCTTCCTCACTATCATTCACAATGACATCATTCAAAGTACATCCTACTTTGAACTCTTCACATACTTCTCTTCTTCTTGACTTGTGACTATCTTTCTCACCAAGTCTCATGATAGAACCATTTGATCTACTCTCTTTATCAAGACATTTGACTCCACTTGCTGCAAAAATGACTTTCTTGGACTCATCACAAAAAAATGTAGAATAACCATCTCCTTCATGAATGCACCTAGCAACATGTTTTTCTATATGATAAAAGAAATCGTTAGCAACAACCTTTTTCAAGAAAAAACCTTCACCACCTCCATTGATGAAGTCAACTCTTTCCTCAACTAGAAAACTTTTGATGTTTAATCCATCGCAAAAAAGCCCTATAGGTAATAACGCCAAAGCAAACTGGATTACAGGTGAGTGCGTCCAATATGTAACCAAAATTTGTCGCGGATCATTGAAATTTTGTACCCCTTTGTGGGTACGAAACAATTGCTCAAAGAGTGGGCTATTTCATCCATTGAGTCTTTATTGATTGAAACCATCTTCCCATCCAAAGGTAAGCCGAGGGCTGTGCATAATAGGTCTTCAGTGATAGTGAAGAATTGGCCTCGCACATGAACTTTGAAGTCCACCTCAGAAATTGAGTGGATGGAGTTCACAAATTTTGTGTTGACTTCAAAAAGGATGATTGCACTTTCAGATCACCCAACCTGCATCGATCCAAATAAGACTTAGGCGGATTCCTACTCGTGCTTTCCAAATGATGGTAGAACTAGAACTTGATCCAGAAGCCATTGGTCGAATGTTTGATGACAGCTCCGTAGATCGCAATAGTTCGTCTGAGTGAGCTTTGATCACAAAAGAGAATAAGCGTAGGAAAGCATAAACTCGCAGGCCAAAAGTGTAAGGAAGAAAATGAAAAATAACTCGGATATGCAGTAGCGGTGTGGAAGAGATGATGACATGGCATGGTGACATGACATATGTGTTGAATTTCACACGTGTGGATTGTCCACTACATGTACTTGTGATCTCCTAAGGTGTGTAGATGCACCAAGATCAAGACTAGATTGAAATTCAAGATCTATCTTTGATTCTATGGCAAAAACACACTACTACATGCATTCAATCACTTCCAACTCTCACTCACACGTGTGGGAAGTGTTCCAAAAGTATTCTAAGTAAAAACAAGCTGCTCTCCTCGGGTAGAGAGAGAAAGCTAGAAATTCAATGACACTCAAAATACACTCAATCTCAAAATCAATTAGATCCAAAAGGAGGAGTACAATGATACTAATAGATTCATGAGCTACCACTATGCTTAACTATGATTGGATCACACTTTGTCACCTCTTAATCCTATTGGACCATTGATCCATGCACCTCTAAATTCTATTGGACTATATTCAAGCACACCTCAATTTTCTATTGGACCTCACAAGGTTCCACCTCTAAATCCTATTGGACCTCTTAAGCTTCATCAAACAAAAGCATGACACTTGTCTACACTCTAATTGGCACAAGTTTGGCTCTATTTTGGCTCAATAGTGGCATTACAAGTGGAAATGGATAATTTGCCATCTATGCCAAATTTGACCCTATCAACATCCTACACCTAAATGCTTGACTATGAAATTCTATGAGACCCCTATATCAAACATTTTGATTTACTTTACAATTCTCCACACGTGGGAACATCCTCCACACATGTGAGATTCACTTACAAACTTCTATCATAAAAAATACCAAGCTAGATTTTTGCCAATTTCTCACACTCCTCCTCAAAAAATAGCTTGGAAAGGTACTAGATCACTTGAGAAGTTTGTAAATCTTTTTGAGTGGATCCTTTGGTATGCATAAGAAGTGAAGATCAGCCAAGGGATCCATCATAGCAGCACCCTCACCATATCCATGATAAGATCTCTTTGGTAGAGATCTCTTGCCAATGCCTTTGAAGAGTGCTCCACCAATATGCCACTATTATCATGGGCTTCCTCCATGCTTGATGATGATCTTTGCCTTGAAAGTTCCACTTGCATGATGGATGCACCATAAATAGAAAAATTTGAGGCTTCCAAGCCTCATAAGGATCATGGAGATCAAGATCATAAGATGTGAAACAATGATGATTATCAAGATTATGCTTTCTAGCTTGACTAGTCCACATACAATTAACTATATCCATGATGGATCTGATCTTGATATCAAAGACTAGCTTGATCTTTTTTAGGCTAGTTACTCTCTCAAGGATGTAAGTGTCCACTTTGGATGCTTCACTTAATCTCAAGAGGAGTTTACAATTTGTCTCAAAACATGTGAAAACATGATTTTCAAAAAAGTGAGTACCAAGCTCAATCTTGTTCTTACTAGAACCAAGAGCATACTTTTGACAATACAATATCTTACTTTCAAAAAGTATTGGAAACACATCTAAGTCAATAATGACAAGAAATATGTCCATACCATAAGCATCATACAAAACTAGTATAGCTTTTCTTGAACTTTGAGATCCAAAAAATTCAATGAAGCAAGATAGCATTTCAAGCAAAGGAAGAGAAGCATATATGAATGTGTTGTAGTAGATACAACATGAAAGATGCCCCTCTTTGCCATGTAAGGTGAGCCATAAAGACTCGACCATGCATCTTGAAGATCTTCTTGAAATCATATGAAGAAGAAACTCCTCCTCACACATTGGCCCCATCATAACTTGAATACCTTCAAAAAGGATAACTTGTGATGCTTCTTGAGAAGCCTTGATCTCGGCCACTTCCAAGATTGAATCTTCATGCAATATGACATCTCTATTCACGATCACATTTGAAATAGAGAGTGTAAAGACACTAAAGGCCTCCTTGATGGATGAGTATCCAATCATGATCCATGAGCTTGGATCATCCTTCCTTCTTGTTTCCAAGGGAATATATGCAAAGCAAGCACTACCAAGTTCACTAAGGTGATCAACCTTAGGCTTCATCTTGAATAAAACCTCATATGGTGCTATTCCTTCAAGAGCTCCAATACTCCTCAAAGCTTTGATCTTCAATGAGAATTTCTTCTCAACATATGCTTTGAATAATAAGGAGTAATCATATACCATAATACTTGAAGAGAGAAGATATGTGCATCTTGTGTAATCCTCCTCCTTTGAAATATTGGAAATATAAGAAACATCAAGAGAGTTTGCACTCTCACTTGGATCCAATTTGTAGATGCCTTCAAATCTTGATCCATATGCAAGGATCTCACCATCCTTCTTAATCACACAATTGTCAATATTGAAATTGACATCAAAGCCACTATCAAGAAGTTGGCCAACACTTAAGATGTTCTTTGTAAGCTTTGGGACAAAAAGAACATTGTTGAGAAAGAGATCTTTAGAAGATGCAAGCTTCAAGGGAATAATCCCTACTCCTTCAATATTGCACTCATGCTTACTTGCAAAGTATATGGTCTTCTTGACTCCATCATAAGGCATAATAGATGAAAAAGAGTGCTTGGAGCCACACATATGTGAAGATGCTCCACTATCAATATACCATGAGTCATCCTTGTTGAAGGTGGAAGAGGAGAAGCTTGATGCCATAAGAGAGCCTTCTCCATCACTTGCAATATAGTCTTCTTTCTCATTGGTGATGTTGGCTTGATTGAGTTGATTCTTCTTCTTGAAGCAATTGGTGGCATAATGGCCTTTCTTGCCACAATAAAAGCACTTGATCATCTTCTTCTTGAGATTTGAATTAGAAGCATGAGAGGTATCCTCCTCCTCTCCATCTTGGTCTTTAGCTTTGTCATTAGAGAAGTGATGGTGTTGCTTCTTACTCCTCTCTTTGTGCTTGGCAAATAGAATTTTGCCATCATCATGATTGAGTGATAGCTTGTCCATCCTCAAGAGTTTGTACTCTTGTCTTGATTTTTCAGAAATAAGCACACTTTGAAGGGCCTCCAAACTTGGTAGCTCCTCCTTAAGGGAATAGGATTGGACAAGGTTGTCATATTCATCTCTCAAGCCATTGAGAATGACTTGGACTAGCTCACTTTGATTGATTGATTCACCAATACATGCAAGCTCCCTATGAATATCCTTGACTCTCAAAACATAATTAGATGCACTCTCATCACTCTTTTGACTACTTTGGAATATTTGATTTCTAAGAGTGAGGAGCCTAGAGGTGTTCTTAGCCTCATAGATGGACTTGAGACAATCCCAAGCTTCCTTGGATGTAGAACAATCACCAATCTCCCTCAATATCTCATTAGAGACATTCATCTTAATGTAGTGGAGAGCCATCCTAGCTCTCTTCTTGTATTTTTGTACTTCTTGAAGGACTTGAGGCTCCTCCTCAATCCCAAGTACAATGTCCATCACATCTTGGAGTATCAAGATGGACTCCATCCTCAACTTCCATATTGAATAATTGGAAGTAGACAATCTCTCACTTGGTTGCAACAAGTATGAACTCATTGAAGTCATGTAAAGTGGAGATAAATAAAAGTGATGAACAAAAAATGTTGCTTCTCTCTCACTATAGGATCCAATAATGGTGTGCTACCATCTCCTATGCAAGATCTTGCAACAAACTGTGAGATGATTTTCACTAGCTATCTCAATCTCTCCAAAACTAGATCTACTTCACATCAAATGATGGAGTACGGACAAAGTTAGAATCAAACACTCTTAGCACGTGTGAAATACACTAAGAAACCAAATTTGACTCAAATACAATGATATTGCATGAAACAAAATGGCTAAGATCTCAAAACAGTGCCTAGATCACATATAGATGAGATTGGTAAGCATTCAACTGTGATTTTGGATCAAACACGCAATCTTTTGACCAAACCAAATGTGTCCACCCAGGTCTAGGTGCCCTACCTAACCCTCTTCAAAAGCTTATAACTTTTGATTGGCTCAACCAAATGGAATGAAACTGATTGCATTAGAAACTAGACAAAAATAGCTTCAAAACAAGCTATCTAGCAAGATTTTTGGATCAAACATGAAAGAGAACTCCCAAACTGAAATTGGATGTTCCTCACACGTGTCTGAGCACATGATTCCGTACAGTACCAGGTCAAACCCAATCAATGTCCTTTTGATCTCTTTTGATCCAAAATTCAACAAAGATAGCTAGGAAAATGGGCCTTGACAATTTCTAGCTCAAGATTGATGAATAGTTTTCACTCAAATGGATCAAAATGCATGGTAACCTTAGGTAGGCTCTGATACCATGTTGAATTTCACACGTGTGGATTGTCCACTACATGTACTTGTGATCTCCTAAGGTGTGTAGATGCACCAAGATCAAAACTAGATTGAGATTCAAGATCTATCTTTGATTCTATGGCAAAAACACACTACTACATGCATTCAATCACTTCCAACTCTCACTCACACGTGTGGGAAGTGTTCCAAAAGTATTCTAAGTAAAAACAAGCTGCTCTCCTCGGGTAGAGAGAGAAAGCTAGAAATTCAATGACACTCAAAATCCACTCAATCTCAAAATCAATTAGATCCAAAAGGAGGAGTACAATGATACTAATAGATTCATGAGCTACCACTATGCTTAACTATGATTGGATCACACTTTACCACCTCTTAATCCTATTGGACCATTGATCCATGCACCTCTACATTCTATTGGACTATATTCAAGCACACCTCAATTTTCTATTGGACCTCACAAGGTTCCACCTCTAAATCCTATTGGACCTCTTAAGCTTCATCAAACAAAAGCATGACACTTGTCTACACTCTAATTGGCACAAGTTTGGCTCTATTTTGGCTCAATAGTGGCATTACAAGTGGAAATGGATAATTTGCCATCTATGCCAAATTTGACCCTATCAACATCCTACACCTAAATGCTTGACTATGAAATTCTATGAGACCCCTATATCAAACATTTTGATTTACTTTACAATTCTCCACACGTGGGAACATCCTCCACACATGTGAGATTCACTTACAAACTTCTATCATAAAAAATACCAAGCTAGATTTTTGCCAATTTCTCACAATCTGTCACTTCCATTTATGGAGGATGTGCATGGCTCAGTGTTTGAAACTATAATTTGGCAGATCGATCTTTAATGACGGAAGACCGTTTGTGAAAAGAACAAAAAATTTTAAAAAAAAACAATATATGTTTGATATGTGAGCGTACACACGTGTGAAAAATGATGATCACGTGGCCATCATCTTTAATGGAGGAATACAAAAAGTAGGTCGAGAGACTTGCAGAAACCTAAAATAAAAAATGATACAAAAACTCACAAAAATTTCTCGAAAATTTTAGCAACATACTAGAAAATTTCTCGAATAACTGGAGAAAACGCTAGAAAAGATTCTTAGAAAAATTCTTGAAAATGATTTACGAAAATTTGATTAACAAATTTAGTGTCGCAAATAATTCTCGAAAATACTTCAAAAATTATATTGAAAGATTGAGAGAAGTCAAGAAAATTTTTCGAAAATTTCGTAGACACCATATTTTCTTATGTATGGTATGCATCCTATTTTGCCAATTGAATTTGAGATGAAAACTTTTGTATTCAAGCTCAACGAACAGATGTAGAATGTATAAACAAAAGGTTGACGAATATTGAAAAACTAGCTGAAGCTCATGAGAAATCACAAAAATTAACAAAGGAAATCCAAGAACAAAGAAAGAAGAAGTATGACAGTCATATTAAGAAGTGTGATCTTAAAGTTGATGATTTTGCACTGATATATGACAGTCGACATCACTCCATATGAGATGGCTTGGACCGTATAAAGTCATAGAGGTGTCTGAGAATGGTTCTGTACAACTTCAATCACTTGAAGGTGAACTGTTACCTACACGTATTAATGGGTCAAGACTAAAGAAATACTACCTTTGACCAGAATTTTTTTTTTATTGTTTTCTAGTATTTTGCTAATATTTTTCGCGACTTTTATTTTATATTTTTTGCAAACAAGAAAAGATTTGCCTTCTTAGAGTCAGCACTCTAGAAGTAGACTTGGATTCATAAAGCTTCTTCAATGAATTTCAAGCTTCCAAAGATGATGTGCACTTACCAACTTCCTTGAGAAGTTCATTGGTGAAATTCATCTTTATCATGTGTAGAGCCTTCTTGGCCCTACCTCAATTGATCTTGTTGTATTGTTGGTCTCTCCTCCAAACCTCCAAGAATATCCAAAACATGATTAATTTCAAGAAGTGACTCCATCCTCACTTTCCACAATGAATAGTTACTTGAGGTAAGCCTATCATTGGCTTCCAACAAAACTCCAATTGAGGTTGCCATGTAGCAATGACCTGATCTTCTCTTTCAACCTGCTTCAATGCACAAAGCACTCCTTTGAACAACAACAAATGCTTTCAAAAGAAATCACTAAGAATTGAAACTATCTCACAAATTCTCTTCTAGCACTTATCCAAGCAAATCAACACATAGAATCATGGAATCTTCATCAACCTATGATCTATCCTCAATCTAATGACTTTTGCCACTTCCTAAGATTGAAACACACTCAAATGAAGTCCTTCAACCTCATTATCTAGAGATCCAATCAAAATTAGGGTTTTGACAAAATTACAAAAAATTGACTATTCCAAATCTACATACAAATGCTGAAAATTTGATATGCAATCTATAAGCCACCACCCAGGCTGATCCAATGATCCAAAAATCGGCCAAATCCAGTATGTGAATTCAAAAATCGGAATTGAACAAGTGTATTGACCTATTTAGTGTTTTGATCTACAAAATATCCAATCTACAAAGGCAAAAAATCCGATTTTGGCGTAGAATCCTCTCTAGCATGCTCTTGATTTGATATCTTCACCAAATCATTGATAGATCTGATTTCCTCCTTCATAACTTGAAACACAAGCTCTGATACCATGTGAAAGATTTCAGATCCTTAAGATCCAATCTACTTGAATGATCTTTGGTTAGAAAGAGAAATACATTACCAATCTCACCAATGTAGAAAAATCAGCATCTACACACAAATTGAGATGCAAACACCAATAGAACTTGATCAAACTTGAATGAAATGATTATGTACTGTTGTTGTCCATACAAAATCAGCAAGCTACTATATTTCACACGTGTGGATCCAAAAATAGCAAATATAGACCATTCTACACATAGAATTGCAAGCAATCACCAAGATAGTGCACCAATGGATAGTAGAACCCAAGAGAACCATGTATAAGCATGAAATGAGATAGAGAAGAGAGAAGATTGCTCTCTCCACGAGTTACATCCTTTTATAACAGGTCCAAATCCTATTTGGCCACTTGGCTTTCCCTCCAAAATGCTAACCTTATTAATTTTGGGTCTAGATTCAATGTACCCAACTATTCAAATTGAATCTACTCAAACTCGCATTCTAACTTTCCCACACTTTCAAAAAGTGTTTATTCAAATGAAATTTAGACTAATGAACTTTGAAAAGTCAACCTCTAAGTCTAAAACAAGTTTTGGCCGCAATATGCCAAATATGGAAATATAACAAAATGTGATGAAACTAGTCGAATCTTTCACACCTATTACACACCAAAAATTGAAAGTACTACGAAGCTTCAACTTGCCGCGACAAAACAATGTGTAGAAAAACTCGATTTCTTGATTTAATTCCTCAAAGAGTACATGGGTATACATACAAAAATCACTTTGGATTCTAAGTTTTGGAAAGATCCAATTACATCAAATTAAACTTGTGTGAATTTTAGCACTACATTGATCCTATTCAGTTCATGATGTCATCTATGGAAAAAAACGGATGATTGCTAAACAAGTGATAGTAAAAAAAAGAAGATAATTTTTAGAGTTTTCAATAAAAACAACATACGAGATTTTACAAATGAATGTTGAACGAATATAAATAACAACTAATCTAGTGAAAGCAATGAAGTGTGCTTCTTCACTTGTGGTAGCGCGACTTCTTTTGCACAAAAAATATTTAGTAGTAACGAATGATATATCTCCATATGCCTTAAGCAATACCTTTCTATGACAACATACATATGAAAATAGATTGAAGAAGATATGGGCTGTGTCCAAAAATAAGTATAGAATCAGGTGTATTGTATTCAAATCACCTAATTATATATGAAAGCTCTTGCAACTAGAGCCTTTTATTTTACAAAATTTAGCATTGGTTAACGTTTCCATTGAAACAAAAAGGAGTTACGGATTGTTTTAAAAGGCTGAATCACAAAGAAACCATTCTTTGATAATGCCCTTACATGTAGAAATTGAAAATGAGCCTTTCGAGTTTATTGTGCTTCATAAACTATTGTAATATTTTGTTTAATGCGTATTGGTTTCCAGGGACGAACTAAATTTTGAATCCCAAGCTAACCAACCAAGCCAACCCCGTCGGATGAATATTTTTTTATGACACAAGCCAATGCTTTTATACAATCTAAAAGAAAAGTGCGAGCGACCAAAACTTTTAGCATTCATCTCATTGCAATCTATCAATCACTTTATAATCGACAACGTTCCTATAAAAACATGACCACCCATCCACTCAAAAAGTGGTATGTTTTGCTAGAAGATACAACTTCATTAGTGACTATACATATTAGGTTATCATCACAACACTTCTCTTAGTGTGGTATGACACTTTAGTGTTTTCCTTTTAATTGTTAGAGAATGTGGATGATGATAGCTGTTTTGTTGGATTCTTATAGTACTTCCTGAGCAATTCTGAAGTGCAATAAGAGCAATTGAAGATGATGGCAACGGATGTGGTAAACGTGAAGGAGTTTCAGGTGCTGGCAAAGCAGAAGCTCCCAAAGATGGTTTATGGCTTTTATGCTTCAGGGGCCGAAGATGAGTGGACACTGGAAGAAAATGAGAGAGCATATCAAACAATCAGGTTGAGACCTATCTATTTTTCAGCATCTGCTGTGCATGTTAATTGCATGCTCTCACACAGTCTTCGTTGGCATTACATTCATTTAAGGATTATATGGTTTTCCAGTTTTATAACCAGACAGAATAAATGTGTATTTGGACACTATTATGAAGTGATTGGTTATTATTGCATTGCTCTTTTCAGTTTTAAGATTCTTAAGGGAAACTTTAAAGTTTGAACTGTCCACACAATGTTTGAAAACGGCACAGCCATTGAACATGCATTGCAAGTAAAACCTCATTATTAGTTCTTTGGAAGCTTATTACCAAATTGCCAATTGTTTTCCTTGATGGTGTATGGGCTCAGAATTTGGCCACGAATACTACTGGATGTTAGCAATGTGGATCTAAGTACGAGAGTGCTAGGATTTGATATTACCATGCCTGTCATGATCGCTCCAACTTCAATGCACAAAATGGCACATCCAGACGGTATGTTGTCCTCCTGCAGAATTTGACTGAGTTTTAATCTGTTATTCATGAGCAATTATTGAAACTCTTCTAACGGAAAGCACTGTCCCATCCTGCTGACAGGAGAGCTAGCCACTGCACAGGCTGCGGCTGCTGCAGGCACAGTCATGGTAAAGTCCTCTAGATGGCTATATTTTAGTTGAAAGCTTGACTTTGTGGATAATTTTATCTTGTTTTGTATTTTTTAAAGTACAAAGTTGTTCTATCAAGAAAAGTCATCTCGTATCATGCCACATTTCACATTGAGCTCATGTTCTCTGGACCAGTATTAGGTGATTATTTGCAAGACCAAGTATATGGTATCATATTTTGTTGTACAGGTTCTCTCAACTGGAGCCACCAGCAGCATTGAAGAAGTTGCTCAATTAAATTCTGGCATACGTTTCTTTCAGTTATATGTGAGTTTTCCTTATTCTTTTCTTTGCTCATTGTTCAAATAACAATGCTTTTGGACAACTTTACTAATACAATAATGTGAGCTTCTATGATTCTAGGTTTTGAAGTTTTATGTGCAAATTGGAGGGTTCATTATGCAATTGAACATTCTCCAGATAAGGAAGATCTACAACAGAATTACATTTATCATTTGTTTATGCTCTTCAGCGTTTGTGCCATGAGTATATCATGTTCTCTCTTGTACTGGTAGCTGTAAGGCGTTGATTATGTTCTCTCTCTCTCTATTCATTTGAGAACTGATACCTTTTAAGCCCTTGAAGCTCATTGATGGCACTATTACAAGGAGGTTATCTATTTAATTTTCTGATGATGTTTCTTATAAAGCTATTAGGCCACTTTTGAGGATTCCAATCTGCAGTTCTAAACTAATAGTCAGTGTCAGTTTTTAGTGATAAGAATAGAAGATAATAATAGACAAGGTTGAGCTCCATGTGTATCGTGCTTGGTTCTTTGTATGTGATACTGAAGGAGCTGTTACATTTGTTAACTCATTTACTTTTAATGACATCCTTCGCCTTGTTCCCACTTGTGGCACAGTTCTCTCTCAATAATGCATGCTGCTATGATATTGTGCCCTTTCATCGTGTCTATGAATCACTGTTAATGGGTTAGTTTTATTTGGTTGCAATTTGGTTATGCAAGCCACAGTGCAAGCTGTCTTTTTTCTTAATATTTAACCAATTTCTAGCTTTCTGGAGACTCTTCCATTCCTGTGAGAAATACCTCTGTTCAACATCACAAATCTGTATTTCCTATTTTGAAAAGAAGAGTGGTCACAACAGCGGAGTCTACCACCCTAGTGTAGCCTCTGTAGGTTCATACAGAGGTGGTGCTTAAAGCTGTCTGATGTCTGCAGTAAATGAGGTGTTGCCAACCAAGTTCTCTGTTTCTGCATCTAGCTGACAGATTTTCAACAAAACAAACGCAATTCAGCTGGTCCAACGAGCAGAAAAATCAGGCTACAAGGCAATCGTACTTACTGTTGACACTCCAAGGCTAGGACACAGAGAAGCTGACAAAAAAAACAGGTCTACTTCAAAACTCATCCAAGAAAATAGTTGAATAAGAAGATACAATTTTCAAATTAGCAAGGATTTGAGGCTGATGTTATCATTACTGGTGACAAGAATCAATTTTTAACATGAACTATATTCTCAATGATGCTGGTGATGAGCATTATATCTATCCACACAAATCTCTTCTAAAGCTAAGGCTTCTTCCACCCATTGCAGATTTGCTTTGCCTCCTCATTTGAGTCTCAAGAACTTGATCGATGTAGTTCCGTCACAGGAGCAACAGGAGCAGGTAATAGCAAGTGAGCTAAGAGTTTTGTTCATCTGAGATTGATGCTTTCATCAAATCACATTGGGGGACGCCATTTATATGGTTATATAGTGTTCACATACATGTCTGAATGTCCTATGATCAAGTTTGACAGTGAACTTGCTCCCAACAAACTCCCTTTAAAAGGATGCAACCCTAAGAATCTTCTTGACTGAGTAAGATATTCATAGGAAGTGTGCATTCCTTGACTACCTGGATTTTGTTTGTCTCCACTGTATTGCCTTTTTGACCAGTGATGTAACCTAAATATCTCAACTGATCTGCCATAAATCACAGTTAGAGAACTTAGCAAAAAGATGGTACACCCTTGTAGGCTTTGGAATATTTTCCACATGCCTCAAGTGCACATTTCTGGTCCGGCGGTATGCCAATATGTGATCAAAGAAGGCCACTACATATTTGAAAAGAAATGGCTGTGGAATCCTAATTGAAATTGTAGCTGGTGCTTTTGAAAGACCAAATGCCATCATCTTGAATTCATAAAGTTCTCTGTCAGTTCTGAATGCAGTTTAGAATGCAGCCCCATCTTTGACCCTAACTTTAGGTCAGTTTTTTGGTAAAAAAATTTGCCTCCATTTGGTTATTCTGAACATGTCATCCACCCTTGGCATGGAAAACTTGTTCTTCACAGTAATTTTTTTCAAGTCTTGATAATCAACGAACATTCTAGAAAACCTATCTTCTTGACCAAAGGAGAAGCAAATGGTTACTGAATTTGACAAAAGAATTTGGTTTGTAGAAGCTCTTCCACTTGCCTGGCCACTGCTTCTCTCTCAACAGCTGATAGCCTGTAAGGTGCCTTGTTGATATGTCTAGACCCTCCAAGTTAATAGCATGATCAACATCTCTCACAGGTGGTTAGGTGTTCAGCAAATTACAAGAGATGTTTGCATATTTTTGTGCCAACTTTGCATCTCTCTATCCTGAATACTTGAAGTTTCATTGGTAAAGCTCCCATATTGATTTGAGATCCTTGTTTCCTGACACACTTGAGTCTGAAGAAAGTCTATCCAATGTAGGAGTGCTGCTAATTTCCTCTTGAGTTCTTTACACTATTGCCTGGAGGAAATGAGGTGAACAGTAGCTGTACCAACTCCATCCGATCTTACTATTTTCCTCACTCTTTGGAATCTAGTATAAGGCTGATAAAAAATGAAAAAACCTAAGCTGAAGTGCTGGTCTATTTCTTCATTTCTTTCCATCTGTAATAGCCTACTCATAATTCATATCGTCAAAAATTTTAGCAGGCTTACTACTCTTGACAAGTTCGACTTCAGGATACTTTGGCAATGAATTGAATGTGCTTGAAGAAATATTTTTTTCTCCATAACGCACTCTTATTGGTCCCAAAAGCCTTTCCAGTTAACGTGGAACTATTGGCAATACCATCATTTTGCAATTTCATGTACATAGTGAAATCTCACATGTGTGGAGCATGTTCCCACGTGTGGAGGGTAGTCATAATCTTTTTGGTTCACTTATGATGAGTTTGAATACTCAATAGGCCTCAATTTTGAGTTTGGGGGGTACTTTGACTTTTCCACCCCATGCACACATGTTAGTAGGTGATTAGGCCAATTTTAGCTAATGATGTAACTCGAGGTAGTGTAGGCTCTTTACACATGGCATGATGGTAGAGGGCTAGTGACACTTTGTTATGTGTTGTCATGAACTCATGTGACCAATCAAAAGTGTAACATCCATAAAATTGGTCCAATCATATGCAAGAGATGCCAAGTCACTAGACCAATCAAATTTAGAGGTGATATGTAAGAGGTCAATCATATTGCTTGTGGATTACACCTCTTGGAGCTCAAGATTTGATTAAAGAGTGAGAGAGAGTGATTCTACACTAAGTTTTTTGGAGAGATTTGGAGATTCTACACTTTGCACTTTAGTTGCTTTCTCTCTCTACCGAGAGCTCATGCATGTATTCTCTCTCTACCCGAGAGCAAGCCATAATTACACTTTGTTTTTTTATCACAAGTTGCCTTCACATGTGTATGATGTGTGTTGAGTGTTTGATGCATGTAATTAGTGCTCTTGCCTTAGAATTGCCAAGTTAGAATCCATTTATCAAATTGGTGCTCATGAATCTATGTGCAATCACTCATACTTTAGGAGATCATTCACATTGTTTGGGCTGTCCCCACACGTGTGAAAACTTCACAGTAGTACACCTACAACACAACTTATAACGACACCAAGTTTAATATTTGGCTCAATTGGACAACTGTCATAGTGATGTGGGTACATGGGAGTCTGTCGACTTATTTGCTTGCGTGCCCTTGCACTGCTGTAGTCATTTAGTCAGAGCCTACTCATTGCTAGACATTGATGTTTTTCTATATTATCCATCATTTTGCAACTTGTTCCATAGCAATATACATTCTATCAATCTTAAATTCCACATTGACATGTCTTTTGTAGCATATGCATTTTTGTGGTCTTCTATCCCATCCATCCTTTGTAGTGGACATCTTATAAATGTTTATTCTTGTTATTGTCGATTTCGTTAAAATGTTATTTGGAAATTGATCTACATTTTACAATTGCTACCTATAGTATTGGGTTGTTCTTAATTGGTGGTGTGATAGTTTATAAGATTGGTCATTATATCCATCATCTTAGATATTGCTGTAATTGCAACAAGTAGATATTTGAAAGGAAGTCATGTTGAATGAGGCAATTGTTTGAAGCTAAACTTTTAGTTGCTTTTTTGTTCCTTCTATAAGCTTAAAGTGTGAAACATTCAATTTGGTTCTGTTGCAAGTGCAACTCGAGGTTCTAATTGATGGCTATTGCTATGGTCTCATTTGTTCTTCATTCAGATCAAAGGTTCCAAGTTTGAGACACTTATTGCTTGCATGGATCAAGAGCTAAGTTGGAAGGTATGATTCAACATTAAATATTTTCTATTTGTTTGTTGTTGTTTTTTTTAGTTTTTTCACCTTCTCTTCTATTCCCATCACTTTAGATTCTAGAGGTTTATGATTTTCAAAGAGCTTATGACGTCAAATTCCGAATGTTACTTTAAATGGGACATGGGCCAACTCATAGATGCATTGACTTTGAAACCTACTATTGCTCCTAGTTTGTGGGTCTCCTACTCGAGTTCCAATGGCTGTAAAAAAACAAATTGAAGGTATTTATTTATTTTTTCGGGTTCTAACATTTTGGAAGGCTCTTTTCAGAATGCTATGCTTCTAAAACGTTATTTTGACGCAACTTAGGGTCAACTACTAATTGCTTTGCTCCATCCTTGCTAGATACTTGTAGTACCTCCCAATGGATTTATAGGCTAACTCGCCTACATGTGCCATTTTGCATAAATCACTTTTTCATGCTTGATTCTCATGCCTATTGATTTTTGAAAGAACTTGGCACCCATTTCTGCTGGACTTTTTGACAGCCGTTTCCTCTATCATTTTGTTGACATTTTTTTAGCCCTTTGGAGGATACTTACTCTCTTGGCAGTTTCTGTGTCCATTCTCAGCTAGCTTTTCCAGTTTTCTCCTAACCATTTCAAGCTTTTATGGTAGTTCCTACTTTTATTATTTTATGCCATTCTTAGCTACTAGTTTTCCAACTTTCATCTCTTTTGCTACTCCAGTTTTTCAGCATTGTTTATATCCTTTTGGCTATCTCTTTTAGTTGTGTTTTTGGTGGTTTGAATTAGACTAAGTTGGGGTGACGACAAAAGTCCTCTCCCTCGGGTCTTTTTTTTCACCTATATCACTACTTTTGTGATGGCATCTTCATCCCCATCTACTAGTGAGACTCCTTAGGAACTCTTAGCTGAATACATTCAACAAGCCGTTGATAGTGTGATATTTGGGATTTCTTCTTGTCCTAACGTGCTCATGACATGCTTGCCTCACTTCAATCACAATTGATGCTTTACAACCTCCTCATGGTCTTGGAAGGCCCCTATGACACCTTTTCATAGCTTTGGAGCTCCTTCATTTCCTTCTCTTGTTGGTGGTCCTTTTGGTAGCCCTATCATCCCTGCCACTCCACCTCCAAGTTTTTACCCTTTTCCTTGTCATGCTGGTCCTAAGCCACACTACACTCATGAATTTCGTGATTGGATCCAACTTACTACCTATTTTGGTTTTTGTAATGGAAATCTCTTAGAGACTACTACTTGGTAGCATGTTTATGATACCGAGCCTGATCGAGAGGGGATGCGCCTGTGGACTGCCTTTCGTCGTGACGTCCGCCATGCTATGATTGATCCTCAGTGGTTGAGTTGTCAGCGACATATTTTTCACAACCTTTCTCACACAGGTGATTTAGCTATCTATACTGACCACTTTATGGAGCTATCCTCCTCATTGACGTACAGACTCCCAAGCTCATATCTCACTATGTTGCTGGCTTCCGAGGTCCTTTACGCTGTGATGTGGCTTCTTTTTGCCATGCTGTACTTATTGATGCTGTTTCACTTGCTACTACACTACAACATAAGTATCCCGAGACCTTTGCTTCTTGTTTTTCCCGTTCCGCTCTATCTTGTTTTAGTGGCTATATTATCTCTATTCCACTTGCTCCTGCTTCATCTGTTTCTGTTTCTCTTTTGACCTCGACCTGCTTGTGTCCCCGTCAATCGCTGTACTGTTGTGGAGTTCCCTCAGATTAAACAGAGGCATCTGTGCTTCCATTGTAAGAGCCCAATTCACATTGCTCACGGTTGCCAGCAGGCCCCTTCCATTATCATGAGGGACCCAACGGGGTTGGCTCAACTGGTTAGCTTGGCATCCAAAGTTTCTTTGGTCCCAGGTTCGAGCCTCCCCTTGGAAACCAAGAAGCATTATCATGAGGGGGTTACTACTGATGAGTTTGATGTTTATATCCAGATCCTTGATGAGCTTGACCATGTTTTTGAGTCTCCTGCTCCTATTGATGACACCCTCTTTGCTGCTACATGCCATGCTCAACTTGCTTATGCTACTTGGGTTGGGCGACTTGGTCCGCGCTCTATTTGATCACATGTGTGCATTACTGATCATGAGTTTATTGCCTTAGTCGACACTAGCAGTACTCATTCCTTTCTCAGCAGTCATATTTCTCTAGCTGGGTTCATGCTTCACCCGTTTCTGCTACACAGACTCTACACGTCAAGGTTGCTAGTTCTCATTCTTTTACTAGTTCCTAGATGTCTCAGGGGTTGGAGTATTGCATTATGGATTTTGTTGGACATGTGGACTTCTATATCATTCCTATGGAGCGTTATGATCTCATCCTTGGTGCTGATTGGTTTGTTTCACTTGGTGCAGTTACATTGGATATGACTCAAAAGACACTGGGGCATTACCAGCTAGTTATTGGAAAGCAATTTATGTGCCGCGTGCTTCCTTTTGGGGGTAACTAATAGTCCACCCACGTTTCAGAATGTCATGAATAATGTTATGCATCCCCTTCTTGGTCGTCGTGTTCTATTTTATTTTGATGACATTCTCATTTTCAGTTCCTCTCTTTCCTACCATGTTTTCCGTCTTTCTTCTCTTTTTCAATAACTTATCGCTCATCAGCTGTTTGCTAAGTTGTCTAAGTGCTCTTTCATTGTACTTGAGATTGAGTTTTTAAGTTTTCTTATTTGTGATGGTCATATTTGACTTGACCCTCTTAAGGTCTTGGTTATTTAGGATTGGCATGTGCCTACTGATGTTCATCATGTTCATATGTTTCTTGGTTTAGCCACTCACCTTCATCGTCCTACCCCAGATTTTGCCACTGTGGCCACTCTTCATGTGCTTTTGAAGAAATCCCATTCTTTTATATGGACTTTGGATTTTCATACAATCTTTGATACTCTTCGTCACTCTGTTGTTTCTGCTGCTATTCTATGTTTACCTATTATGGACATACATTATAGTCCATACTTCTCTATTTTTGACAGTATTTTTGGACACGTAGTTATATTACATGTGGCAGGCCTAGAAACATTTACATGGTTTTCTAATTTTGGCCCTAATTTTTGAATTTCACCTTCCGTCCAATTCTATATGAAGGGAGATAGGTTTTGTCCACTATAAATAGCCACTAAGGCTAGTTATTTAGTAACTTTGATCATTTTGAGTCTTGGGCTTCTTGTAGGGGAGTTGTAATATTTTGGAGATCTTAGTCGGAGATCCATTGATATTCATACAATCTCTTAGTTGGAGAATGTTTTTTGCTATCTTCTATGCATCATTGATATCAAAATCTGTGAATCTGTACTGTCAGCTGAATTTTTTTTTTGCAGGATCTACAATGACGAAAGCGACATCTCTCTCTCTCTCTCTCTCTCTCTCTCTCTCTCTCTCTCTCTCTCTCTCTCTCTCTCTCTCTCCATGCTGCTGCCTCCCCTGTTGGAAGTCACTATCTATCCTATTTGTCCTTTAATGGAGATTCCTCTGTTGATGCTCTGACTGCGAAGTCAAGGTACCTAAAGGTACACCCTGGACGGCTGTCAGGGGTTATCAGAGTTTATTTTCTCCCTGGGTGGAATCTTCTCCAGAGATAGTATGGCGAGTAAGGAGCTTTCTCCAGGCTTGGATTGCGTGACTTCATGGGGTTATTGCCATATTTAATGAAGTTGGGGCAATGTATATGGTTTTGAGGACCCAAGGAGCATTTTTAAACTTTTGGTCCATGTACTCAAGTTTGGAGGGGCCAAACTCATAATGGGAGGTCCATGGGGCAAGTGACCTTCTTCTCCAATGAGCACTTGGCTGTCCAATGCCAAGGCTTTTCATTTGCTTTTGTAACTTCTATGTAATTCATGGCTCTTGGTTGTTGGCTTTTGGATATTCCACATTGGGAACCATTGGCATTTGGATTTCTCTCTCTCTACTGGTATAAATAGGTGCCCTCTTTCTGTTGAAGAGAGGAAGACCCTGAAGAGGCGGGAGAGACTAGAGAGAGTGGCAATGCTTATGTACATACATTCTTTGAGATTTGTCTCCATTGATATCCTACTTTGCTTCCACTAGTATGCATAATTTGTGATTGTTCATAGAACATTAATCACTTATTTCATTGTGAATGTTTCCGCTTCTAGTTCACCTTGAATTCCGCCATGGTATCAGAGCGGGTTCATAGGCTGCATGATTAACACTCATAGCCTCTACATCCTAGAGATTATTATGCATATTGGAAGGTAGGCAGATGGGCAATTTTGTTCCTTCAAATGGAGTCTCTGAAGGGTGCATTTTCAAGCAGATTGGGCACACTTTACAATGTCTTTGTGAGCGAGTTTGATGCAGATTCATTGGCACATTTTCCAAGCAGCAAGGAGGCGCATTTTTTTAGCAGAATGGGCACAAATTTCCTTCACTATGGGCAAATTTTCTGCTGTCTGAAGGTGCATTTTTCACCTATTTTGGACGTTTTTCTGATAGTGTTAGTTGTCCATACTTGTTTGCAAATGCAAACATTAATAGGTGCAAATTTAAGTGATGAATTGGATTTCTATTCGATTTTGTGTAACTTTTTGGGTGATTTCTAAAAGAGGGTCAGATCTGAAATTTGTGTTTTTAGCATGAATTATGGTTGTCTACTTTTACAACAAGGAAGAGTTGCCCACCAAGCCTCTGAGTTGATGTCCACCAATGCCTCCAAAAGCCCTCTAATGTGCCTCTCCTCTGATGCTCCTAAGATTCTTCCAAAAGTAAACAATCAAATGGCCTCAAGAATTCACCACCCAACCATAGCTAGATCTATGCACAAGCAAGACTATCTAGCACCCCCTTGCTAAACCACAATCACTACCATCACAATCACAAGCATGCTCAAGATCCTACCCCCATCTAAGTCCCATACCAAAGATGGTGATCCTCTCAAGAACAAGCAAGCCAAATCTATGCTCTCTACACACTAGCCTTCCACTAGCGAATAGAAGCAAGCAACAACCACGAAAATCTCCCTTGAGTTCGGTGCCCTCTCTCTCTTTTATAGATGGCCAATGACTCACAGCACTATGGAATGTCCACACAAGCCAATGAGAAAAGGGGAGGCAAAGGAAAGGCCAAGAGGCTCACAAGTTAGTGGAATGTCAAAAGACACCTTCCATAACTTATGGTTCTTGGTTATAACTTCTTGGGTTCTTTAGGGGCATCAAGGGACCCTACTAGGTGCGCCCTCTTACTAGGTCCCCATGACCCTTATGTGATGGCTAACTTTGGCCCAAGGCCTATTATGTGATCCAGGCTCAAGGTTGAGGCCCAAGGTCTAGGAAAATGACCAATACCCATGGTAAGGTCCTCCTAACACCTCACTAGGTTCCATGCCTCCATCCAAGGCATAGACACCTACATGCCCTTATCCAAGGACACAAGTACCTTAATCCAAAGGCACCTACCCTTAATCCAAGGGTACTCCTTATTCAAGGGTGACTCGCCATTTAGCCCCCCAGACACTAAATGGTCACATAGGAGTTATTGAAGTACTGCTAGTTATCTAGATATGTAACATTCCTTCTCCCTTAACTTAAATTTTAAATTTTTCCTTGTAGGGAAAAATTTGGAAAATTCTTTGGAGATCAGCCTCCTTTTCCCAAGTATCTTCCTCTTATGACTTGCCCCTCCACCTGATTAAAATTCCCAAAGCACTCTACTCCTTAGTTTTCTGCCGGCTATTAACAATCGCCTCAGGTTCAGGTAGTCCACTCGTGGACTCATCACAAAGAAGCTCTACTAGATCTTCCACAGGGACCAGGGTTTCTATAAGAGACCAGTGTGAGACCTGATAGCATGCATACTGCCAAGTGTCGGCCACGTGGCTCTGTTGTGGCCGACTGCACGTCGGGACCCAACGTGGGGCCCTATCCTGCTGACAGGGTCCCTAGGCTGTGTTAGGCCCACCATGGCTATGGACCGTGTCGGGGCACACTACTCACACTGGCTTGCCCTGTTGGTCGTGTACGCTGGACACGACCTAACTGTCGTATCTGACCTTTTGTGTCCTCCAAGGTTTGGCACTGGTTAACGGCACTGGTTAAGTGCTCGTAACACTCTCTCCCCCTTAAGAACCGTCTTGGTCCCCTTAGACAAAGTCTGGAAAAATCTTGCGAAGGACGCTACCTCTTTCCCAAGTGGCATTCTCAACAGGCTGATCATTCCACTTGACCAGATATTCTCGGTATAGAGTATGACGAGTCTGCCTCTCTCTACTATCAAGGATCTCCTCTGGTTCATGTGGAGGTTGCTGAGAATCCAGTGGGAGAACTAGAACACTGTCCCCTACCAAATTTTCTGATCTGGCTAAGGCTTTTCGTAATTGGCTTACATGAAAAACTGGAAAAACCTTACTGCTGTGTGGGAGTTCTAGTTCATAGGTGACCTCGCCTAGTCTCCTACTGATGGTAAAAGGACCACAATACCTATGAGACAACTTAGCACGCACTCCTGATCTGAGGGTTTTAGAGTCAACTGGGACTCTCAAGTAGACTTTCTCACCAGCGGAGAACTGCACATCCCGTCTGCGTGGATTTGCATAATGCCTGGCTCGATCCTAGGACTGCCTGATGCTACGCTTAGCATGTTCTATCATCGGGTTTAGGTCTTCTAAAAAGTTTCTGGCCGCTTCAACTTTTTCTTGTTTAAACCCTACAGCTGTGGGTGAGCGTGGCTGAGAACCGTACATCAACATAAATGGGCTATATCCCCTAGCTGAATGTTTGGTACTGTTATAAGCAAACTCTAATATCGAGAGATACTCCTCCCAATTAGTCTGCTTCTTGCTGACATATGCGCGAAGCATATCCTCCAGCACCTGATTTACTCTCTCTATTTGACCGTCTATCTGTGGATGGTCGGTGGTACTCATATTAAGTTTAGTATGGAGATGATGGAATACTGCCCTCCAAAAATTTCCATTAACTGTCCCGGTCGCTGACTATGCCGGAAGGTAGACCGTACAATTTAAATAGCCCATCTACAAACAACCTCGCTAACTCTGGAGCTCTAACGGTTGTCTTGGTTGGAAGAAAATGAGCCATTTTGGTCAGACGGTCAACTGTGACCCATATAGCGTCATTACCCTTTTGGGTTTTAGGCAGGCCTACTATAAAATCCATGGAGATACTTTCCCATTTACCAGCTGGTATATCTAAGGGCTATAACAACTCTCCTGCCTTTAAACGCTCTGCTTTATTTACTTGACATTTCTGGCAACTGGTTACATATTGCTGGACGTCCCTTTTCAACTGGGCCAGAAAAATTGCCTACGAAGAAGCTCATAGGTCTTCTGTATGCCTGGGTGCCCCGCACTAGGATTGTCATGACACTTATATGGGACCTGCTGCCTATAATCCTCTGAATTGGGGACACATACTCTATCTCTATAGAGCAAATACTCATCCTGAATGGAATACTGTTTCCATTTGAATCCTTGAGTCAACTGACCCTCAACCCTTGGGGTTTGCTTGGGTAATACAGGCTCAGAATCCTCAACGTCATCTGACGTATACTCGGACTCATCATCATCCTCAACGGAAGCTGTCGTATTCTTGGATGAACTGGCACCAGCCCCGGGAACTGGTTCTCGAGTTTGTTACTGTCTGCTCTGGACTGAGTTTTAGTATTAGAGAAGAATGCATCATGCTGGCACTTCCGTCTCAAGGACTCGAGTAACTCATTACGAATTTGAGTAAAACTCAGCTCGTTTATCATAGGCATTCTACTAAGGGCATCTGCTACTATATTGAATTTCCCTCGTCTATATCTGATAGACATATCAAACTCTTGCATCAACTCCGCCCAACGAGCTTTCCGACCTCTGAGCTCAGGTTGATTGCAAAGGTATCTGAGACTTTCATGGTCTGTCAGGACCTCAAAGTTGGCACCATACAAATAATGCCTCTAAGTCTTAACGGCACGAACTATAGAAAAGAGTTCCTTTTCATAGGCAATGTACCTAGTCTGAGCTGGCTTGAGTTTTTTATTTCATCTTGGTACCCCTGAATACCAAGATTTAGATTACTTACCATAGTTTCCCAGATTTTCTTATCTTCACCCTTAGCTAGTGAAACCATGTACCTATGCTGACTAGGTACTTCTGGAAGTTTGAGTTTTTTAACTAGGGTGTAGTTGATGAAATTATGGGTCGCCCCATCATCAACCATAACTCTGACTGACTGGTTACCAACTTTCCAATGCATACGTACTAGGTCATGCGGCCCAAAGCCGAGTCACTGGGGAAACTTACGGTCTGAACAAGATGAACTTGTTTTTTTATCTTTTTTAGTGAAAGGCCCCTTGGGACACTGTCTGACTGTGTGTCCCTTGCCCATGCACACAAAGCACAAACGTTCTTGTTTGGCTTTCTCAAAATCTTCTGGTTTTAAGGGCTATATGAGTGATGGGCGTTTCTGAGGAGCTTCACTTTTAACTTTTTCTTCTTTCTTTCTTTTTAAATTGAAATTCTTTCTGAGGAGACTGCTCAGAAAGACACTGTTGTCTCGCCCTCTTCCTACCCACTGAATCATCAAAGATTTGAGCATATCTGAGAGCTTGCTCTAGGGTAGTGGGCGAGTTTCTCTGAACCTCTACTTTATACTCATCTTTGAGGCCACTGACAAATCCCCTGACTTTCTGATAGTCATCCATATTTTTAATCTTTAAAATTGCCTCTCGATACTGTGAGATATATTGGATTAGGGACTTGTCCATTATTGTTTTCTCCCAGGCTTCCCAGGCTCTATCAAGTTCATTTTCTGGTAGGAATTCTCTTAGGAAAGCCTCTTCAAAGGCTTTCCATGACCGGGGAGTCTGCCCAGTCTCCTGGAGATTTAACCACCACTTATAGGCCATGGGTCCTAGGGAAAGAATGGCCTCGATAGCTTGCAATCTTCCATTTGCTGAGGAAGGTTTGTAGAATATTTGCGTTTCTATCCTTCTCTTCTCCAATAAAAGTAGGAGGCTTTAAGTCTCTAAAGACACTGGGGTGAGACCGCATAGGCTCACCCGAAATTGATGGAAGTGGAGAAGGGGACAACTGAGAAGTGGAGAGAAGGCTTTCTTTCGCGGAGTTCAACATCAAGCCTTTGAGTTCAGCGAATGAGTTGTCCACACTGGACTTGAAATTGGCTAACGGCAACTTTAGTTCATCCACTTATGTTACCAAATGGAGGAACTGCTCCTTGGTAACCAATTCGTCGAGTTCTTCGGTGAATTGTTCCTGTTCTTTAACTTCCATGGGTTCTTTCCCCTTACTGAACCTCTGGAATTCTGTTTCTAATTCATCAATGCCTCTTGTCAGGGGTTGATCAGGTCCCGGAGAAGTGGTCATTTTCAGAGATAGAAAAGGAGAACCTGCTCTCATAAGTCACAAGTTGACATTAATCCTCATGTCAAAACTGTGACAACCTAATGAAAACGCACTTAAAAGTCCAATTCAATTGTTATGGCATAACTCTCTTGAATCTTGAAGAATAAAAGACATGGTCTGGTTCTGGGATGACCACAAAGCCCGGGCAATGTTGCTATATACTTAACTCCAGAAGAATAAATTGCAACAATCATGTATTGATGAGGCCCTTATCATCTTACTCCCTTAGGAGGATGTTGGCCGCGTAGCTGTGATAATGTGACCGATAATAAGATCAGGGAGAGGGTGTTCGTATAGAACCATATGTTGATCTTCCTGTGGAGTATCAATCTCTGTTGTTGAGCCTTCTTCTAGTCTGGAGGCGCAACTCGGATGGAAGTTCTATCATCAGAGTAGATCCATCTACATTGTTCTCTTATCTTCAAGTTTTTGTGGTGCATTGATAAGCTGACCAGGCGGTTCATTGAAGCTGTTGATGAGTGCTGATGCTGATGCTGCTGTTCTTGTTTGAAGGGAGGAACTAAAGGAGTAAGGGTTTGAGCCTCACTTGACTTGACCACCGTGTTGTCGAAAATAGGATGGATAAATTGCAGCGGAAACTTCCTACTTCCAGTGCATGACTACGCCTATCAAAAATTGAACAAAGCAGTAGTGATGGGAATCACGTCCAATCTTTAGCAACTAACTTTGAAATCGCTAGATACTAAGTGATTACGTAGCCAAACATGAAGTATTGAATTCTCAAACAAATTTCTATCAGTTACAAAAGCAATACAGAGATGCATTCTGACATATACTGAACACAATAAGAAGATAGTATTGATTCTAAAAAACAAAATCAAATACCAATGAGCGCAAAACAATAGCGGGTAGAAACCGCGCACTCTAAGCTGTCCTTGAGTAACTGAGAATAAGTCTGAATTAAGCGCAATGCTGATAAGCAGTGGCGCAATAGCAATCTCTAAAACAACTCTAAGAAGTGAGCTAGAATGCTCAGGAGTGTTCAAGCTCGCAGGCTTGAGAGAGAGCTAACTATTCAAATGCTTCTTCTGATAATTCTGATAATTATTGAAAACTGTATGAATATGAACAACTATTTATACTAAGAAATTAGGTCGTCAATTGCAATCGTCAGTTGGTTGGTGATCTGCTGGCATCCATCCGGTTCCTTGTCATCGATTGCTGATAAGGAGTGAAATTGGCCGTAAACGTTGTCTGCATAAATGAACCAAAACTATAGTTGTGCAGAAATGAACTAAAACAGCCACAGGCGACATTGTCACGAAAAGCGACAGTGTCGGGATTTTGCAAAAAACGCGAAAAAGGAGACAGTGCCTTTAAATCTCATTTAGGGTTGCCCTGCCCTACACTTGCTAGAGTCATGTCCTTAGCATTTTGAGGCACTTTGGAGAAAGCGAAGAATGCGACATTCTGTCAAGTGAAAATGCGACTCTGCATATTTGCTCGCAAATCCTGATAGGCGAAAAACGCGAAAAGCGACATTGCATTTTTACACGAGATTCCTGACAGGCGAAAAATGTGAAAGGCGACACTGTGGTAAAACTCCGTGTATTTCTGCAGACTGTGTAAAAACACTTGAAAAAAACTGTAGATTGTAAAAACACGGGAAAATCCGTAGAACTGGATAAGCAACGGATGAAGATTAAAACCGATTAGTCAATTGGTAAGAAGGAGAATAATCCAACACTCCCCCTTAATCTGAATCCTTGAATGCCTTGACCTTCAAACTTAGTTCTACAAAGAATCTTCTGTGTGTATCCAAACTTAATGCTTTGGTAAAAATATCAGCTGTCATATCTTGCGTTCTACAGTACTGCAATCTAACGTCTTTGTTGAGAACTTTGCTTCTGACGAAATGATACTTCAGTTCAATGTGCTTACTCCTGGAATGAAATCTATGGTTGGCTGATAAAGCGATGGCACTTTGATTATCACAAAATAATGTCGTCGGAGCATATTGATTCAGACCGATATCTAAGAGTAAGTTCCTGAACCAAATTGCTTCCTTTGTAGCTTGAGAGGCTGCGATATTCTCTGATTCAGTGGAAGATAGAGCTATCGAAGATTGCTTGCGACTGTTCCAAGAAATTGGACCATTGTTGAGGAAGAATGTAAATCCGGAAACAATTTGAGTCCTGGTTCCATTGGTGAGAGAGCTACTTTGCAATTGATCAGAGTATATCTGACTAAAATGTTGTAGATGTACCTTTGTTGTGTAATGTAGATCAACTTCTGTTTTCTGTCTCTGTGGATTTGTATACCAAGGCAGAAATGAGCTTCGCCCAGATCGGTCATGTCGAATTTGGAAGATAGCATTATCTTCGCTTCTTTTATCAGATCAGTTTGTTGCTGAAAAGCAATGTGTCATCCACATATAAAGTGATAATGATAAAAGACTGCTGCACTGCTTTGAAGTATAAGTTTGAATCTGAAGAGCTAGGTGTGTAGCCGTGATCAATAAGAAAAGTATTGATCCTTTGAAACCATGCTCAAGCAGATTGCTTCAAGCCATAAAGTGCCTTATGGAGTTTGCACACATGATTGTGTTTACCCTCGATAATATAACCTTCGGGTTACACCATGTAAATGTCTTCTTCGATAACTCCATTGAGATATGCTGTCTGTATATCCATTTGATGTATTTCCAAATCTGTTGCAGCGGCAAATGATAGCAAAAGTCGAATAGAAGAATGCTTGACTACTAGACTGAAAGTTTCGTTGTAATCGACGTTGTATACCTGAGAAAATCCTCTTGGCAACATGTCGTGCCTTTCTTCTGTTAATGCTTCCATCTGCATTGTACTTGACTTTGAAAATCCATTTGCAATCAACTATGTTTTTGCTAGCAGGTAATTCGACAATCGTCCATGTCTGGTTCTTGATAAGAGATGAATACTCTTTATCCATGACGAATGTTGAAGATTACCTGTTTCATGACTGGTTGGCTCATATTAGATCTCAATTGTTGTTGATTAGAGTCTTTTTACTCTAATTGGGTTGTATCGCATGAGTTTTGAAAGAATTCAAAAGTAAAATCGGCTGGTTGTAGTGCAACTGTGTTCCGAATTGCCATTTCCATGATCCGTTTTGAGCCATCGATGTTAAAGCACATACCCTTAAAGGTAGGTAGCTAACGTACTAAGATGGGCACAAACCCCAAACAAGGGCTAGAACAAGTTGTATAAAGAGATTCTACTGCTAAATCGATTATCACATCACACAAGTGAGCTGGTTTATCATACCATTTGCTCAGTGGAATAGGTACAATTTGCAATTATCTCGCTCATAAGGTCTTTTGGATTGTGAGTATGTCCATTCTAACCTTTTCTTTAGTGTAACTCTGGTCACTTGACAATGTTATGTAGGATGTGAAGTGGTTACAAACAGTGACAAAGCTACCTGTTCTAATAAAAGGAGTGCTGACAGTTGAAGCAAGTGAGTCATGTCCAGTCTAAAGTTACATATACTTTTTATTTTATATATAGATTCCAGGGTTCAAGATAAGCCACACATTTAAGATGTTAATGTTTTTTAGCTTTGAAATAATTTGATAGAATGACTCTGCATGGTTTGCGTTGGTCAGCATGCTAAAGTTAATGTGTAGTTCCTTTCCAAGTTATTTTTAAGCACCACGGACAATCTTGCATGCTCTTAAACTAGGAGTCATCTCGTGCTTGATTCCTATTGGGGTACAAACCGCGAGTCCAAGTCGACTTGATCTTATGCTTGATGTGAAGTTATAACTATGTACATTCTAAAATTCCAATGCCCAAAATATCAGATCTATTCTATACATGCTATGGTCTTACTGACATGTATTTGATTTTCTGGGTAGCTGAGCAAGCCCTTCAAGCAAGTGTAGCTGGTATCATTGTTTCAAATCATGGAGGACGCCAACTGGACCATGTTCCCGCAACAATTTCTGTACTTGAAGAGGTTTGAAAATTTCGTTGTGCATTCTGCAGTAACTTTTTCAGTTTCACGTTTATAACCTTTGAAGTCATAAGAACATGTAAACACTTTGGACATAATACTAAAACTTTTTAGTTTTTGATTTGTGATAGTTTTTCTCATGTTTGCATCCCTTTTGTTACTTTATGATTGTCTAAAGGATTTGCTCCTTCAAACTCTTTCTATTGAGAATTCTTTTGTAGTGTACTCTTGATCTATATGATTATTACATACATACTAGATATTTGAAAATGTTAGGGTTTTTGAGGGTCGATAAGTGAGAGTTTAGAAATCTATATGATTTGAATCAAATCATTAGGCTTCATAGAATTCATTTCCATTCTCCAAAAGTTGTTTCAAAGTTGTAGAAGAGGCTACCGGAGAGTTCAAATGTAGTAGTTTGTAGATAATAAGTCGAAAAGATTTCTAATTTTGAGTCAATTACAGTCTACACAAAGTAGACCGGTAGAAGATAGAAAATCAACCTAGCAAACTTAAATTTCGTAATGGATTGGTAATGAAGTCAGATTGCAAGATGATTCAAATGTAGTACTCTATAGATACTCAATGCTAGAAGATTTGAATGCCAAATTGATTAGGGTTGAATAACCCAAATTGCTAATAGATTCAAAATTAATCCATAAGCAACTTGCAAAGTAACATTGCCAAGACGATTCAAATGGAGTTTGAAGCAATAGGAGAAATGGAACTATGAACGATACCAACTCTCTATAAATCATCATGCTATAAGGATGGACCATGAATGCCACAATGTCATCGGCATGAACAAAATAACAAAAACTTTGTTGCATAGATCTCATGCCAATCAAGAAACTATGAATCGCCTCTGAATGTAATAGCAGACGACACAATAGTAATATTGGAAACTCCAAGGCACTTGTATGGATCAGATAATAGTAGGAAGAAATGGATTCCAAGCTATCCGAAGTGGCCATAATTATCAGATAGCAACTAGACCAACTGACTCAGAGAATGCATACAATGTCAATGCTACAGCCTAATTGCGGTAAGCCATAGTGAGAGCAGAAGATGTGGTATATAGAAAGATAACCTAGGGCATACACCATGTGCAAGAGTGCTGATTTGCACGGACAAAAGGTACATGCACAATGTGAATCAGTTTTATTTTTTTGAGGCTTTTGGATCAATAGAACACAGGGAAAGTCACTGCAATGCTAATCAAGTCATTTATTTATGAGAACATACATGACATGATCAATCAGTTTTTGCTTACAAATTTGAGCAGAATCGCCAACTGCTATAGCAATGTCAGTTAAACAGACTAAATGAAAAGCTTGATCATATAGCATAGTGAAAAGCATTAGTTTAACTATTAGTGAGTCTTTAGCGTATTAGACTTCTAGAACTACTACTTTCCAAGTTGTTTTGACTTGGAAAGCTTTTTAACTTCCAAGCTAGCATTAAGATTCCATACACGTATGAGATTCCTAAAAATGATCAACCTTTTTCAGATTGTTGTGGCTGCTCGTGGAAGAATTCCTGTTTTTCTTGATGGAGGTATTAGGAGGGGGACTGATATTTTCAAAGCTCTAGCACTTGGTGCTTCTGGTGTTTTTGTAAGTTCCACATCTAAAGTGAAAGGCTACAAAACAAGTAGACCAGAGGGCACATGAAATGCATAAGTGAACTTGAATAGAATAGCATTCTTACTCCTTAGAAAAGTAGGCAAATATGTGTGACTTACTGGTAAAATGCTTGGCATGTATCAGGTTGGTAGACCTATATTGTTTGCTCTTGCTATTGATGGTGAGACAGGAGTGAAAAAGGCACTGCAAATACTTCATGATGAACTTGAACTTACTATGGCTTTAGCTGGTTGTTGTAAAATCAGCGACATCAAAAGGTCTCATGTTCGAACATTACGTGACAGAAATAGACCATCGTCTAGACTGTAGAATGAAATGTAGTTGCAATCCTGTAACCTTCTTTCATGATCGTCACAATTGTGAATCACATTCTTTCAAATGTGCCATGCTTATCATCCTCTAGTGAATCACATTATGCAAGTCCTTGCCGCCGTTGACATCATCTATAGAATGTAGATTACACTTTCAGAGTAGCAATTGAATTTGAATCTTTACAAAGACAATAATTTCCTACATAGGTTGTGGAAGTCTTTCTTTGTTTAGAGAAGAATTGCATCGTCACAATTGTAGATAACATCCTATTTTTTAAGTGTATATGGGCTTTTGGCTTGGGTGGGTATCTACCCATGCTTGGGTAGAGAGCTGAACGTGGGTGGGCAAATATAACCCAAGCATGCTACAAAATGCTTCTCCAAGATCAAGAGTTTAAGATTGGATTTGGTTATATTGGCAGCATGGCACTTATGCAGCCTTGGAGTTGCAAATATGTTTTAGATTTTTGGAGTCATTTTACATGGTCAAAGTAGTGTGACATAAAGTACTTGATGTCATCAAGAATTTGGACAAATTTGATTGGAAATTGCAACTACAGATTCTTTTATATGGTTGTTTAATAATGATTCTAAATATAACACAATCTATTTTGAACTCGTAAGTCATGTAAAGTCACATTTTTTAGATTTCCTAATAGGTTTTTGAAAACGAAATTCAACATTTGCACAGTGCACAATTGTTAAAAGAGGGTGATATTTAAGTAACTTTTACAATTGTTACAACAATAAGTTCAGAAATTTGCACAATTTTCATGTTTCCAAAAATGCATCAAGTTGCAATAGGAAGTTTTTGCTCTTTATAGAAAGATGAATCGTCGTGAACGAAAAAACTAAAATCTATCACATAGTAGAGATTTTGAACAATGTGCTCTACCTTATTGCAAGACAATTCCGCGACCAACCATTAACAAATTTTGAATGTAACATAGTTTGCAAAGGTTTTGTAATTGAGAAGAGCTAGTCCTAATGTGTGAGTCAATTAGGTAGTGCACATGCACATTGCTTTGCATGAGCACCCTCATACACTCATCAAAATGAAAAAATATGATCCTAAAATTGGTGGTTGTGCTCCTCCCAAATCATGTTTACTGATACGGTTTTGGTATAAAATGCGATTCAAAAAGACAGCCTCATATTGCTACAGCCTCTCCTTAGTGAACTAATCACGACCCACAATGAACTACTTGTTACCAACAAAGAATGCATCACTACCCACATGTGAGTATGAAGATTAGAACTTTTATGAATCGTGCAAAGGGTTGTTTGCAATCTAGTGAGAAGCGACATGTCAAGATGGGATACATCTCAGGCCAAATCAACAATAACCACTCATCCAGTGTTGAAAGCTCAAATCAAGCACACATATGGTAGAATGAAGCTATCTTTGCAACAACCTCCTCAAATTTGAAATACTTACAAAATAGTTCATGTATGCATCCAATGTTCTTCCATAACAATATTGATAGATAGGTTGAATTTTCCAAGATGATGCTCGAGTAGCTTCTCGAAATAATTGATTTATGTACAAACAAATGGACCTTTCTAGTTATTCCATGTGGCTTTCTATCTTGGAAAAAAACTATGCAACTCCGTAGCCTGTTACTTGATCAATCATTTGAGTTTTTTCAACTATTTGTTATAGATTATTTGAATATTGATTTTATTTGTGCATGTAGCATTTGTAGTTGCTCATTGGTGGTTGATGTGGCAAACAATTATGTGTTCTTCAAGCTTTGGAGAGAAAGGTGAACAATGCAAGTGTACACAATGAGGATAACGATGGATATTTTCTTAAGAAGATTTATGGGCGTAATCAGAATCTAACGTGTTGTTTTTTTTTTTGTCACGATTTCTTGCCTAATCTTCTCTTGACTAGAGGACCATTTCTCCTCTCCATTGAAAATGCTCTTTTTTGTCAAAACTTGGCAAATTTTTGCTTTTCTTGTCACCCCTAGTAGACTCTCTATGAGATCTTTTGAATATTATACCTTGATAGCTTTTAAAATTGTTATCCTAGCTAGTATTTCTCGGCTCTCATGCTCGCCTCTCATTCTCGTCCTTCTCTTCTTCCTCAGGGACCTCCTCGGTCTAGGGTGAGAGGTGCTCTTAGAATAGCTTTGGCTCGGCATCTTGGAGATTCCTCAGAATCAGCCAATAAAATAATTATTGGAAACAAGGCAATACGTGTTTGGTTGTATAAAGATTTTGGAGACATGTCAGGAAGATTGCCAACCCAAAGGATCCATCTCAAAGAGTCGTAGTACACAAAGCCAATTAGACACAAAATACAAACTGGCTCAAAATTTTGTAGAAATTGTCTATGAAAAAAATAAAAAAGATGAGAGATGTTGGAGTTATATTCCTAGTAGATAATGCTAAATGTTGCTAAGACATTGTGCCAAGTTGCAACTAGATTTTGGTTGTGGAGGAAAAACATTCTAAGAAATTATTTATAATGCCATTTGAAACATACATGTATTAAGAAACACTTTTTGGATTGAATGACCTACCCCAAATTTATGGGCACTCTCTTTTTTGAAATCTCTATGAAATAATACATTCGTAGGCACAAATACATACCAAACCTTAGAATTGTGCATTATTTTTTTGTTAGACAAATGTAATTTTTCCAAACCTACAAAAAAAAATGCACATCTATGATGTCATCTAGAGATTTGTTTGTACACATCATATGAAGTGAAAGCTTGGTGGGTCCACATAATGTGGATAGTGCCTTAAATTTAGCTCATTAGACATATATGAAATTGTTCAAATCCTTTTTGGGCATCATTGAATAGCACCATAAATAAATTTTAAAATTTTTTCAATTTGAAACTGATTCAGGAATCTTGTCAATAAATAAGAAATTTAGTTTATTAAGACACAACAATGTGAATAAGCTTGTTAAAGGGAAAGACAAAAGCAAATGGTCAAAAGGGAAAGATAAAGGTGAGCCTTCTACTTTTTTTGGCAAGAAGAAATATAGATCCAAGCTAAAATGTTTCTATTGTGCAGTCAAAGGACATTTTTCTAGTGATTGCTTCAAGAAGAAGAGAGATCAATGTGAGAAGCAAACCAATCTAACTCTTGATGAAGATGGTGTTGATGAACATTATGTCATCTTGCTCGTTGGCTAATCATGGAGACATTGATCCTAGGTGGATTGATAGTGGAGCTACATCACATATGACATATCATGATGAATTTTATTCATCATTGATGGCTTTTGAAGGTGACGAAACTAAAAAATTGTTGACAAAGGCACCAATATCGAAGTCACCCAAATGAAGAGAGAATTCCAATTGATTAGTTAAATTTGATTGTGTGATTATCTACAATAAAGGTGAAGGAAACATGTTTGCCTTCTTATGACAATTTGAAAAGACTAATCTCAAATAGCAATGTCATGATAAAGTAAAGTAGTTTTGAGGATAATTTTAAAATCATCTTCATCTCCAAGATCTTGCCAAGCCTAGCATGTGTGAAATTATACAAGGGGATTGTAAAGAGCTCCTTGGATCTTTGAAAAAGAATGCAACCCTATGCTCTAGGCATACAATTTCACGTTAACTAAGTTTCTTGAATGATGAAATCAAATTTCACTACAAGCAGTAGAAAGTTACAATTTTGGGACTCGAGCAATTCAAGAGTCTCCTGATTAAAAAATTGTGAATTATTCCTTGACTTTTCTTTTTCCTAACTTTGAGGATGTTGAGTGCTCCCTCTTGTGGCTGCAAGCAATAAATTCAAGAGTCAACACATGCAACTTGTAATCTATTACATGGACTTATTGTGGAGTACATTCTTTTATTGAACCCATGCACTTTTTCAAATTTTTTTTCTTTATTTATTAGTTAAATGTCGACATTGCATAATGCTCAATCCTATTCATTATCGATTTTAATAAAAACCAAGCATGCAAAATTTCAGTGGTGCTTGACTTTGCAACGAAGTCGAGTTCATGGCAACTGGTTATCAACAATTTTATAAGTAGTGCATACACTACAATATGCTAAGACTAAGCTATTTCTAAAATCATTTTGAGTTCCCAACGATTACACAAAGTAGAATATTTAGCTACATTGTGGCTTCTCTTCAAGAGAAACCAAGACACTAAGTTGCTTAATTTATAGTCACATTTTTTCAACCCATTGAATTGAGCAATAAATTTCATTGTGGAGCCACTTCTTTGTGTTTTCAAAATGGACATGCAATAAGCAATAGCACAATTAGATTCTTCTTTGAATTTGTACAAAAAGTGAAAAGACGAATAGAAAGTAACGAAGCAGTTGAGGAAAGTAGCAATCTACTTAGTAAAGATGAATACAAAGTAACAAATGGTTAGAATCTACTCAACCAGCTGAAAAAGCCTCCCAAGTAGTGTAAGAGCCTTCAGAGAACTTTGAAATATTAGACACTACGACCATAGAAATCTTGAAAGGCTTTGCTTGTTTATTGTGCTTATTTGTGCATTTTAAAATTGCTTTACTATACATGCTTTCAATCTATTTACATATCTTTCCGATATGAAAATTACTTGCAAACTATGTTAGACTAGAAATTTCGTTTGTGGTTGACTATGGATTTTCCTTGCAAAAGTCTAAAGAGGATAATTTGAGTTCTTTATGTTATGGTAAATGTGAAAAAAAGACATACAATATGTACCCTATACATCACATACTAGGGCCAAGTTGAAGACAAGCCTCAAACATCCACTTGCGGAACAACCATGATTTGGGCCTACATCTTTGTGGTTAAAATTCCAACACCATTGGTGTGGAGTACATTCCAAGATTTTTGAATCAATGGACATTTGAACTTATGTTTTTTGTTTTTTTTTTTTTATTATTTAGAAATAGCAAAGTTGAATAGAGATTTAATAGCTACTTGATGCATTTTTGTGAGCATGAAAATTGTGCTGATTTTTGTACTTATTGTTGTAACAACTACAATTTGTTCTTTTAACTATAGGCCTCTCTCTTTCACCAAAACATCAATGTTACCCTAGAAATATTCTTTAAACAATTGTTAAATTTTTTTTGCAATCTTTTCAATAACTTGAAAGGTAATCTGAAAATGTTACACTACTGATCTTGGAGATGCAGTTGCTGCGGCATGCTTGGGTTGGGTTGCCCAACATGGTTCAGATTCCTGCCCACGCTTGGGTGGATACTCAGGCCAAAACTCATTAAAAATCAAATCATAGAATGTTTCTTGCAATTGTGACAATGCAATTCTTCTCTGAAATGAAAAGAGAGAGAGAGAGAGAGAGAGAGAGAGAGAGAGAGAGAGAGAGAGAGAGAGAGAGAGAGAGAGAGAGAGAGAGAGAGAGAGAGAGAGAGAGAGAGAGAGAGAGAGAGAGAGAGAGAGAGAGAGAGAGAGAGAGAGATCTTTATTGTACTTGAATGTTAAAAAGCATATAAGACCATATAGTACATGGCAAGTGTGATAATCTATGTAGGAGCATAAAAATATGTCTCCAAAAGCAAAAACTCATAATGAAAACTAGTCTCTGAAACATCTGAGTTCTAAAAAAAGGCAATGAGCTCTAAATGAAATCAAAAGAGCTCTTTGCATAAAAGAGCAAATATTGTAATAATACCATGATGCAATGATATAATAGTTAGTTCCATGAGCTGTAGACATATGAAAGTCAAACAACAGGTCCTGGTAGTGCTGGACTTCTACTCAAATAAGACAATATAGATAATCCCCACACTGCAGATGGAGCTGAAGATGGAGGGGGTCATCGTCTCCAAGGTCTCTGAACAGCTCTAGATCGTAATAGTAAAGAGAGAGAGAGAGAGAGAGAGAGAGAGAGAGAGAGAGAGAGAAGAGAGAGAGAGAGAGAGAGAGAGAGAGAGAGAGAGAGAGAGAGAGAGAGAGAGAGAGAGAGAGAGAGAGAGAGAGAGAGAGAGAGAGAGAGAGAGAGAGAGAGAGAGAGAGAGAGAGAGAGAGAGAGAGAGATGATGATGATGATGACAATGGTGACGACAACACCAAGTGCTTAGGTTTACTAGAGGATTATAGGCATGTCACATTTGATCAGATTCATAGAACATATTTGAATACTTTACAAATACCAAAGGCACATATCATAGGAGAAGGTAAGGCTGATTGTACATGTACATTCATTCTATAGTCTAGATGTTGGTCTGTATCTGTCATATTTTGTTTGAACACAAGACCTTTTGATGTCGCTGATTTTACAACAACCTGCCAAAGCCATAGTAAGTTCAAGTTCATCATGAAGCATCTGCAATGCCTTTCGAACTCCTGCCTCACCATCAACAGCAAGAGCAAACAATATAGGCCTACCAACCTGATACATGCCAAGCATGATCATGCTACACGGTAACACAGACAGAAAACACTCTCCACAGCAAGCTCACATAGCAACTGTATTTCTCAAAATGAAATTACATTGTACATATAGTTGTTCACTCAAGCAACCCATGCATGACCCACATTGCCGTTGGCAGGACGCGTGTCCCGTCGACTTGTCTCGTGGCGAGGCCAACTGATCCTTATCCACTGATAGGACCCACAGTACAGTAACATAGTGATTCTACTTTAATTCTGACTGTGAGATCATGGGGAAGCCTAGAGGAAGTCACTTAGAGCCATAAACCTTAGTACGATCAGGGAGACAATGGTCTCGAGATCCCGTGAGCAGCGACTCAGGGAGAGGCTTGCATTGGCATGGTGTCGGGTGGCACATAGCCAGGAAGAGCGAGCAGATGCTAGGAGCTAGGTGGAGCAGGTGATGCTTTGGAGTTTGGCTTGTCTAGTAGGATGGTGATCAGGATCAGAGACATCAGGTGAGCAAAGTATGTGGATGACGAGTCCATTGGGGTGGCACTTAGGGAGATGCTACAGTTGCTCAGGTATGATATGTTGTTTGATGTATGAACAATGTTCTTCAGCTGGTGCATCATGTGATGACCTAGGAACGGGTCATGCCTACTTGGAGGTAGGTGGCATGGAGTGTACCTGGAGGTGGCACATATCTTGAGGGCATGGAGTACATTACAGGGTGATGTGGATCCAGCATGCCCATGGTTGTGAGCTGACAGAGATGGAGATGGTTGCTCAAGGAGTGACAGCTAATACTTTGGTGAGTGATCAGGTGAGCTTCTTGGTCATATGCACGATAGTCTCCAGGTTGGCATCACATGTTGTTTCTATCCATCATTATTTGGTAAGCATAATGCATTATTTGGTTAGATCCAGTTGGAGTCTAGTTGTACTAGAGGTGGACAGATTCTTGGAGAGCAGCGGGTAATGGATACTTGGTGATCAGATGGTACAAGGTACTGGGTTCTGGAGCTATCCTACCCGATATGCTATGGATCGTGGGTGAGTTACTCATCACGATAGTGGATCTATTTTGCATTTGCTTTGGCTTGGCTATGATGAATACAATGTTGGTGAGATAGGCTCCTTGGTGGGAGGCCTATATACTGGTCAAATCAGAGTTGGCAACGTCAAGCATGGAAAGTTGAACCTACATGGGATGTAGGACAAACAGATCATCATTAGTATCTCCGCGAGGTGGGCGAGCTACTAAGGTATAACCTATGGTGAGCTTTGTGTACATTCCTTCATTGAGTCCTTGGTAGACTCTTGTGCTTGGAGCATGGGAAATGAATGGGGTTCAGCTTTCAGGACTTATTGGATAGATGTATATGCTTGGACGTGAGAGCATCTTGGTACAGGTGCAGGCCATTGTTGAGGACCTGATTTGGTGACCAGTGGTATAGCAGCAGATCTACAGGTGGCACATGTGTTGGTACGATAGGATACCACTTATGGGCAGGCCTTGGTCATGTATTTGACGCTTTATCATTCCGTGTTGGTTTGTGAGTGTGTGTGGGCTTGCATGTTGCCTTGTCACGGGAGTCTAGATCTGAGTCAGAGTTGTATGTGGTTGTGCATTTGCTACAGTGAAACAAAGTAGTCATTTTATGCTCATTGACTTGTCATTGTCTACTAGCTGTCTATCTAGTGAGGGTACAATCTTATGGTGGCAGTAAGATTTCCTCAGGTTGAGCCTCAGTCGCTCATTTATGTCAGCTTTACAGGTTTGTGCTTGTAAGTGTCTGATAGAATGTCAGCCTAGCTAGATGGAGGATGTAAGTCTCATGCTGGCAGTGGGATTTCCTCAGTTTGAGCCATTAACTTTTGTTGTGCCATCTTTGAGAGCTTGTGAGGAGTGGCTATGGTGATTGTGTGATGTGATCTGCATACTACACTAGATCCTAACAGAATTTCAACTGAGTGAACCAACTAGCTTCCTATAGAGAGTAATGTCCTTGGAGGATCTTTCATTACCTCTTATAGTTAGCTTTACATGAGACTCCATAAGTGTATCACAAGCTTTTGCATCTACCATTTGAAATCTTTCTAGAATAGAACTAGCATACTTCTCTTGACAAATGAAAGTAGATTGAGAAGATCTAATCACTTCTATTCCTAAAATGTAATGCAAGTTACCAAGATCATGCACCTCAAATTCCTTCTTAAGAGCACTCTTGATATCCTCCACATCTTGATTGTTTCCACCACTCAAGATGATACCATTCACATAGATTAGATTCATGTTCTTGAGCATATCCTTCAATGTAAGACCTAAATCCTATAATTTAGGAGATGTCATATTAGACTCAAATGAAAGCTAATCAAAATGGATATGAATATTACAAGTGTCATTTCACACGTGTGGACAGGTCACCACACGTGTGGATCCACATAGATGTCTAATATACATCAAAAACCATGTGAAAATTGTTAAATTCTGACACTGATTGCCCAATAGGATCTTAAAAATCAATTCATACTCTAAAACGAGAGTACAGTCCACCGATGAGATTAGAGATGATTTGTGTGTGATACTATTGAAATCAGATTCAATGTGAAGTATACTTCTGAAATAAATGGAAGAGCAGTATGATATCGCGAGTTTCTCAAACGTCAAAGACAACCATTGTCTGATCCGAAATTGAGGAGTTGTAGATGTCCATGTTCTGATCAAAGTGGGTAAACAAGCGCAATCAAATAGTGATAGAGCGCATTTAATCACAACAAACATTCATCTACTTTATACACAGATAGAAAAGCTGCTGCTACTATATTACACTGAAGCACAATACAAATAACAATTACAACCAAAAATTGACGGCGTAATTGGGAGGCTCAAATAATACGTCTCAAGGACGGAGCAAGTCCTGCAATCTATGTTGGGATGATCTATTTATAGATTGCATCCATGTATTAACTACAATAAATGATTGTCACCTAATTAGCTAAGTCGTCGTACTTGGAAGTATATGACTTCTGTGACAACTATACATAGTGTATACTGTCAACAAATCAATATCGTTGACACAGACGAGGACATCGCAAACTCACTTCACAAATTACGGAAAGTGGCTGGGAACATTTCTCGTTCATTTTAGACGACCTTCGGCATTTTTTTTCTCTCTCTCTTCAGGTTTTTGCGAAAAAGCCGAAGGTGTCCTAAATAAGTTTAAGGCGCCTTTAGAAAGTTGAAGGCGCCCTTAGAAAAAACGAAGATCTCTTTAACAGTTCAACTCTTTCACTCTTTTCGGGAAAGCCAAAGGTGCCCTTAAAAAGTTGGCGAAGGTGTCTTTAATAGTTTAACTCTTAAAAATAGAGGACCTCTTGGAATTTTCTCTCTTCGCATTTTTCAAAAAAAATGCGAAAAGGAACAAAGGTATTTGATAAAAGTTTAATTGTTGAACTGTGAACTTAGTTGACTTCTTCAAAATAGTCGAACAGAAGAAGTCAAAGGTAAGTGTTGCAGTTTTGGGAAAGTGCAAAAAATCGAACTGCGACATTTAGTGTATTTTTCTGCAGACTGTTTAAAAATAATGTAAATCTGCAGACTTGTTCTAAAAGCAAGTTTTGTGGAAGTCCTTGAAGATGGCAAAGTCTTCAATGACTTCAAGTTATTAAACTTAATATCTGAACTTAAAATTATAATGGGATTGGTTACCCTTTGCTGGCGATCAGCCAGAAGTCTGTTGTAGCTGTTATTCAAGTAATTGGTTGTCTAAGTTATGACTCACCAAGGAGACAACTGTGGACTTAATTTTCAACAATCCCCCCTTAAGGTCACAATCAGTGCCTTGGTATCTTCGTCAGGTTTAGTATGCTGAAGAACTTCTAATGCTTGATCTTGGGAAGCACTTTGGTGAAGATGTCTACGACCATTTTCGTTGTGGAGCAATATTGAAAGATCACTTGCCTTGAGAAAACTTTCTCCCAAATAAAATGATACTGGATTTCTATGTGCTTGGATTTGCTATGAAATCTGTGATTCAGTGACAGTGAAATACAGTTCATGTTGTCACACAGAATGGTGGTAGCATAAAACTGAGTGTGATGTAAGTCGTGAAATAACAACTTCATCCATATAGCTTCTTTTGAAGCTTGACATGCTGCGATGTACTGTCTTTGTTGAAAAAAGCGTGACTGATTTTTGCTTCCTTGAGTTCCACGAAATCGGCCCCCCTGCCAGATAGAAATAGAACCCGGAGGTAGATTTTTTTGGTAGAAACTGTTCCTGCCCAATCTGAGTCGGGGGGAATAGCCTCGCAAGACAAGTGGGTCGATAGCATGTCACATGTCCAAATCGACTATGCCACAGAACAACACTGTCGTTTACATTTTCATTAGAGATACTAGCTAATGCAACTGAATTAGAGACTACATAAAGGTTCTCGACTCTAGTGCATGTAGTCAGAGGAGTATCTTTTTCGAATATTGTACACTCCTCAGATGAGAAGGTAACAATGTAGCCCTCATCAATTATCTTCAAGACTGATAATAGGTTCTTTGACAATTGAAGAACATGAAGGACGTTAGGAACACAAATGGATAGATCATTGTTGAAGGTGATCTTCATTGCTCCTTTTCCTTTCACGCGCATGGTGCCAGAATCTCTGAGGTAGATAAATTGGTCTTTGCTGTAAGCTATGTACTCCGTAAACCATTCCTTGCAAGAGGTCATGTGTTGGGCAGCGCCACTGTCCATGTACCAGCTATCACAGTCTTCGCTGCTGTTGTAAGCCATTAACAAGTGTGTGTCTTGTTCCTTGAATTCGATCGCGTTGGAGGAGTCTGGCTGTTGTTGTTGCTATTTCTTTGCCTCATTGTAGATCCTGATGCGACACTCCTTGATGTCGTGATTAGCTCTTTTGCAATATCTGCAGAAGAGCTTCTTGCGCGATCCACCATGCTCACCTTGAGTGTGAGGCTTCTGTTGTTGTTGCTGCACCTGATTCTTGCCCTTGGAATGATCTTTCTTCTTGGTGTATAGAGCCATGGATTTGTCCTTGATGGACAGGCTGCTAGTCTTTCTCTGCATTTCTTCTTGAAGAAGATGACCAATCACCTTTTGAAGGGTGAGGTCCGGTTGTGTGGAGATCATCACCACAAAGTACTCATAGGACTTTGGAAGAGAAGAAAGCAAGGTCATAATGGCATCATCATCTTGAATAGAACATCCTACAGCTGATAACTGATCTAACAGGGACTTGAAACTGTTGATGTGAGAAGTGATGGCAGTAGAATCAGACATGCTAAGAGTAAAGAACTTCCTTCTAAGATGTAATCTCGTGGTTACATCGTGAATCTCATAGAGACTTGATAACAAGTCCAGTGCTTCCTTAGAGGTTTTGCACGTGGTAACGTGAGATATTTGGGAGTCGACCAGATTGAGTATGATATACGCTAAGGCCTTCTAATCTTTGATCCTCCAAGCCTTTGCTTGATCACCATCTTTTGATTTCAGGTCTGTACCTTCTACTACATCCCAAAGATCTCTATCTTTCAACATCATTCTAAGTTTCAACTTCCAAATGTAGAAGTTAGAACCATTGAACTTGTCAATGACTCCAGGCTACCTATATGAGACATGATTACAATATACAAATAAAACAAACTTAATCTCTCGGTTTATTTGGACTAAGCTCTGATACCAATTTGATGGGGCAAGGGAGATATGAAGAATGAGAACGGAGAAGAGAGCAGGAATATTGCGAAACAACTCTCCTGTTCTAATCGGCTGCTAGGTGCAAAAATAGTCTAATAGACAGCTTATGTCAGAGATAATCACAGCTTTAGGTGTTCTGATTGCCCAACATGATCTTAAAAATTAATTCATACTCTAAAACGAGCGTACAGTCCATCGAAGAGATTAGAGATGGTTTGTGTGTGGTACAACTGAAATCAGATTTAATGTGAAGTACAGTTTTGAAATAAATGGAAGAGCAGTATGATATCGTGAGTTCCTCATGTCAGAAAGTGGTATGCAGAAGATAGGTCTAGCTCGAAAAGAAACGAATAAATATAATTCATGTGTCTAGAAAGAAAACCTGTTGTGCATGGCAAAATAAACTATCTTCATCTTTCCAATGCATGACTATGCCTATCAATTTCAAACATGACAATAGTGCTAGAAATCACGTTTGAACTTATAGTAACTAACTTTGAAATTGTCAGTACTACAATGATTACGTAGCCAAACAATTAATCATTGAAGATTATCAGACAAATAATTAGTCGCGAAGAAATACAGAAACGCATACAGTCTGAGACAAAACTGAATGCAATAAAGAATAGTATTGATTCAAAATGAAACAGAAGTAAATGAGTACAATAATTTGTGGATTGAAGCCATGTACTCTATGCTATCTCTGAGCGGCTAAAAATGAAAGTCTGAATTAATGCGCAATGCTGATGAGCAATATCGCAATAGCAATCTCTAAAACAACTCTAAGAAGTGAGCTAGAATTCTCATGAGTGTTCAAGCTTGCAAGCTCAAGAGAGAGAGCTAACTATTCAAAGGCTTTTGATAATTCTGATTTTCAATGAATTAATCTGTATGAATATGAACAACTATTTATTCTAAGAAATTAGGTTGTCAATTGTGATCGCCAGTTGGCTGGTGATTCGCTGGCATCCATCCAGTCCTTGTCATCGATTGCTGATATGCGGTGAAATTGGCCGTAAACGTTCTATCTGCATAAATGAACCAAAATTGTAGCTCTATAGAAATGAACTAAAACAGCCATAGGCAACACTGTCGGGTTTTTCGCAAAAAGATGAAAAAGACGAAGGTACTCTTAAATCTCATTTAGGGTTGCCCCACACTTTGCCAGAGCCATTTCCTTAACATTTGAGGCTCTTTGAAAAAAGCAAAAAATGCGACACTGCATATTTGCACAAGATTTCCTGACAGGCGAAAAATGCGAAAAAGGCGACATTGCATTTTTTCACGAGATTTTTGTCAGGCGAAAAATGCGACACTATCGAAAACTCTGTGTAATTCTGCAGACTATGTAAAAACACTTGTAATTCTGCAGACTGTGTAAACACACAAAAATCTGCAGAAGTAGATAAACAATGGATGAAGATTAAAACTGATTAGAGGATTAGTAAGAAGAAGAATAATCCAACACTCCCCCTTAATCTGAATCCTTGAATGCCTTGACCTTCAAACTTAGTCCTACACAGAATCTTCTGTGTGACTCCAAACTTAATGCTTTAGTAAAAACATCTGCTGTCATATCTTGCGTTCTACAATACTGCAATCTGACCTCTTCATTGAGAATTTTGCTTCTGACAAAATGATACTTCAGTTCAATGTGCTTACTCCTGGAATAAAATCCAGGTTGGTTGAATAAGCGATGGCACTTTGATTGTCACAAAATAATGTTGTCGAAGCATATTGATTCAGACCGATATCTGAGAGCAAGTTTCTCAACCAAATTGCTTCCTTTGTAACTTGAGAGGCTGTGATATACTCTGATTCAGTGGAAGATAGAGCTATCGAAGATTGCTTGTGACTGTTCTAGGAAATTGGACCATTGTTGAGGATGAATGTAAATCCGGAAGTACATTTACGAGTGTCTACATCTCCTGTCCAACTCGCATCTGTGTAACCACTGAGGAAATTGAGTTTGTAGTTGCTGACTACACCATAACAAATGCAAAAGTCCATAGTAGCTCGAAGATATCTAATGACTCTGATAAGAGCCTTCCAATGTGTTATACCAAGATTAGTCATAAACTGGCTGAGAGAGCTAACTGCAAAAGCTATGTCTGGCCTAGTACAGATCATGGCGTACATAAGAGATCCTATAATAGAATGGTAAGGATACTCACGCATCTGCTGCTTCTCATGAATTGTTTGGCGACACTAGTCCTTTGACAATTTGAGCCCTGGTTCCATTGGTGAGAGAGCTAACTTGCAATTTTTCAGATTATATCTGACTAAAATGTTGTACATGTACTTCTGTTGTGTAATGTAGATCAACTTTTGTTTTCTGTCTCTGTGAATTTGTATACCAAGGCATAAATGTGCTTCGTCCAGATCGGTCATGTCGAATTTGGAAGATAACATTGTCTTGGCATCTTTTATCAGATCAGTATTGTTGCTGAAAAACAATGTATCATGCACGTATAATGTGATAATGATAAAAGACTGCTGCATTGCTCTGAAGTAAATGTTTGAATATGAAGAGCGAGGTGTATAGCCGTGATCGATGGGGAAAGTATTGATCCTTTGAAACCATGCTCGAGCAGATTGCTTCAAGCCATAAAGTGCCTTATGGATTTTACAAACATGATTGTGCTTACCCTCGATAATATAACCTTCGGGTTGCACCATGTAAATGTCTTCTTCGATAACTCCATTGAGATATGTTGTCTGTACATCCATTTGATGTATTTCCAAATCTACTGCAATGGCAAATGATAGCAAAAGTCGAATAGAAAAATGCTTGACTACTGAACTGAAGGTCTCAATGTAATCAATGTTGTATACCCAAGAAAAACCTCTAGCTACTAGTCGTGCCTTTCTTCTAATGATGCTTCCATCTGTGTTGTACTTGACTTTGAAAATCCATTTGCAATCAACTACGTTTCTGCTAGCAGGCAATTCGACAATTGTCCACATCTAATTCTTGATAAGAGATGAATACTCTTTATCCATAGCTTCTTTCCATAGATCTGAGTCAGGCTGACTAAGTGCCTCTTGGATAGACGTCGGTTCCTGAACAAGATAAGGATGATCCTACATCCATTAAAGGAGTCTTCGTTCGTTATGGGATTTAGCATTTTGCGAGTAAATCATCTGCGAGTTTTGAGAGTTTACTGTTTTTAAATTACGTCAAATTGATAGCACATGACATGCTACATTTTTTTTTAGGTTTTTAAAATCATTCTACTTGCTTTTGGGGGTGAAATCTATTTGTGTACTTCATTATCATGTTGTTTATTTTCTTACTAGCTAAAAGAGATGTCTGCAAATCATGTTGTCTACAAATTTTACATAGTATGCTATACAATTGAGAACACAAAAAACTTAATCACTTTAATTTTATATTTATCAAAAACATTTTTGTCTACTGCCAAGGATTGATGTATGACCATACATTAAACGACATGATGGTATGTGGCCAAGCCTATGATAGGTATCATAAAATCAATGTTGGTAAAAAAAAAATATTTTTATTGTATATTCTAGATGGAGGCTATAACTTAAATATTAAGCTTATGTTGAGATGATACAATAATAAAATATTCTCATTTTTTTTATATCAAATTTGATTAAATCACTGTATTCTACATAAAATATGGAGCATTTTTGCATTTTGGATCATCTCAATCCTAGCAATATTAAGAAAGTTATCGCCCTTCAAAGTTTTTTGGGCTAATTTTTTTTCTCTTGCAACTTGAAAGGGGTAGCATGCCGAGGTGCTACCAATTTAAACTTTTAGTCTTTAACTCAAAGTGATAGCATGCCAGCGTGCTACCCCTTTTGGATTCCAAGGGAAAAATGTTTTCTAGTCTAAAAAACGTTGAACTGTCATAACTTTCTTACTATTGCTTTGGATTGAGATGGTCCAAAAAGCAAAAGTGCTCCATTTTTTTTATGTAGAATCCATTGGTATAATCAAAGTTAGTTTTTATCTAATATAAAATGATTATATATAAAGCCTATATATTTGATAGCATACCGTGTGCCATGAAATTTAGAAATCATTTGTAAATAAAACTCGCAAAAAAATTACTCACAGATTGTCAAACCCGTTGGTTATGGTGAAAATAACAAGGGATATAGAGTCTATAATCCTATCACTAAAAAGATTTTAGTGAGTAGAGATGTTACATTTGATGAAGGTAACTACTACAAGATGAATGAAAGTGCTACTAATCCCTCTTATGTCAAGGATCTTGCAAGATTTGAGGAGGATTCATATGATCAAGATCTTGAGGATCCACCTCAAGACCCAAGAAGACCTTTATGGGATTAAGCAAGCACCTAGAGCTTGGTACTCTAGGTTTAATGCCTTCTTAACCTCTATTAATTTTGTTGTAACTGCTTATGAACTTTCTTTGTACTTAAGATTCAATGATGGTAAGATCATCATTCTTATTTTGTATGTAGATGACATTATCCTTAGTGGTAATGTTCACGATGGTATAAAAGAAGTGAAAATAGCATTGTCTAGAGAGTTCAAGATGGTGGATCTTGGTGTTCTCCATTTCATACTAGGAATTGAAGTATCAAGAGGTAACCTAAAATATGTTGTACAACTCAATGATAACAAATTCTAGCAAGGTCCAAGATGTGCAAAACTTCCCTGAAAATTATACTCCCTTTTTCTAACTAGACGCATATGGATTCTTTACCAATTTCTTCAATTCTTTTTTTATCACCTATCATCACCTCAATTCTATTGGCAAAGGATTCACAAGTCATGTGAGATGTTGTAGTTGAAGCAAGGTACCATGAGGGGTCCTCTCTATGAGTTGACTCTCTCAATTTGCTCATCACTGATACAATTTCACTAATATTCCCACTCCATAGGCCATGATGCACAATAAGTCCTTACTTTCTTCCTCTACCATGTGCAAAAAGTTTATTTTTTTGATTCTTTATATTTTTGAAGCAATTCCATGCAGAGAGCCTACTTCATCATAATAAAAATGCCTATGTCCTGATGTCCATTTTTGTTCTTTCTCCTTTCCTTGGCTATTGTTGATAATCTTTATCTATCTTTTCTTCTATTCTCTCAATGATAATGATTAGAGAGTTGTAGCTTGGTGGTAGATTAGCACATTCCATTTGCAGAGCAAGATCTTTTATGTTTTCAAGATGGTCAGTCATTGAGTGGATCATCCCCACCCATCTCCATTGAGATGATCTATTAGTCTAGGGTTAGAACACTGGCCAACCCTTGTGCCTTATACTTAGTGTAAAGATTTAGTATAAATCCTTAATATCTTGCTACAAATGGCAAAAAATACAACTATGAATTTTCTCAAATTTGGACGAAAGCGATCATTCATCATCTATTGAATTGTCATAGGTGCATTTGTTAAACCAAAAGGAAGCACTAAAAACTCATAATGTCCAAACCTCATTTGAAAACTAGTTTTCAGCATGTCATTTGGATGAATTCTAATCTATGATTCTGAAATCAATTTTTAGTAAAGTGTTTAAAGCTTGACCTACAATTTTAAAGGTTGACGACCCTTTACCAGCATTCTTGGCAGTTCATAGGAAAAGCTCATTTGTCCTTCACAACCCTTTGTAAAATAAAACATGTGTCTTGATGTTGATTTTTTGTAAATCGGATGGGTTGAGGGGAGGTCAAACTATAATATGAGCCATTTTGAAATTCTTCCAAAAAAATGGCTCTCAATATCTACAATTTTAAGTTCAAGGATGTTAAACTCAAAGGAACAATCGGATTTTAAAATAACAAAGCAAAGAAGTCGGTAATACTTGGGGTGAGAGCTATTTTGGACACAGCTCTCGAAGGAGCTATGTTGGGCATAGTTCTCACCAAGAGCTAGTCCTGGCTAAGCTCATTCAAGAGCTATGCAAATCATAGCTCTCAAACAAAGGTATGCCCTGCATAGCTCCTTCGAGATCTATGCCTGGCATGGCTCTCACCTCGAGCTATGCCCGACATAGCTCCGGGTGAGAGCTATGGCATACATAGCTCGCTCGAGGGAGTTATGTCAGACATAGCTTTGCTTGGGAGATATTCTAGACATATTCCTAAACCGAGCTATGCCGGACATAGATCTTATATAGCCTTTAAACTATTACCTCATGTCTAGCAATTGAATAGTGACATATTATTTCAAATCTAGAAAATTGTGAGCTAATTCGAAAAAAATCATAATATTTTGAGCAAAAATTCATTTTTCTTTTAGATTCTAGAAAATTAAAATACCAGAATTAATACAAATTTTTTGTAATGTATAGTCTCGATGAAATAAAAAGAGAAATTATTTTTTTTAAATTCAAAAATATTCCAAAAAATATTCAATAAATAACATCTTTTGTAAAAAAAAAATTAATTTCTAATCAGTTACTATCTTTTGCATGTTCTAAAAACAATTAAGGGCATTATTTCTTGAGGTCGAAGCTATGCCTAGCATAGTGCCTGCCTCAAGCTATGCCAGACATAGCTCTTTCAACGGTTATGTCGGGCATAGCTCCTTCGAGAGCTATGTCAGGCATAGCTCTCGAGGGAGCTATGCTTGACATAGTTCTCAAAGGAGATTAGCCTTGCTTAGTAACAAAAAGAGCTATTCCAGACATAAATCTGAACCTGAGCTATGCATAGCATATCTCTCACCACGAGATATGTCGGGCATAGCTCCCACCTAGAGCTATGCTTGGCATACATGGGTTATGTTAAAATGGTTAGAATTATTTCACTTTTAATTTTAAAATAAAACAAAATTCGTGAAGGTTACAAGAAATCAAATATACCTTTAGGTTGTGCAAATGTTGTTGAAGCTCTTAGGCTATGCTCAACATAGACGAGCTGGTGAAGGCAATAGAGTGGATGGAAGCACATATAGAGAGAGCATCAGAGCAAGAGAATGCATATATGAGGAAGGCAAAGGTGGATAATGCTGAGGTGTGGCCCCTTGTGTAGTTATGGGTCAAGCCTCATGATCATTACATGGAGGCCCCCATGTCGATATGGACCCAAGAGGCCCCTAGGCCCAAGAAACCAAGATAGTCTATGAAGGGTGGATAATGCTTGTGCGAGGCCCCTGAAGTAGTCAATGTGCATTATCATCACATGGAGGCCAGGAGATGCCGAAAGCCACATGCACATTTTGCCAAAATTTTCACTGCCATGTGTCAGTCTTTGATTGGTTATCCACATGAGAGTTGTAACATGAAGGTCGCAAAACGTGATGACATTTGTTTTGGGACTTTGACCAAAAAAAGAGTAACCTTTTTTGGTATTCTTTTAGTGGTCTTAGTTTTAGGCCAAAATCATGGTTTTTTTTAAGGATTATCTAAATTCCAATAAGATAGATTAGGGAGCCTATAAGTCTTCTATACAGTGTGATGTCTTCAAAGGATACTTCATCATCACCATTAGAGCCTTTCACATTTTGCTCCATAGGAGTATCTCCTCCTTTACAATCTTTCATTTCAAACTTCTCTAAGATAGAAGATGCATATTTGGATTTACAAATAAAACACAGTTTTTGAGTAATGGTTTTTTATTCAAAAAGATGGACAGACCATGACTAGTGGAGCTAGATTTGGTGACTAGTACTAGTTGCAAGGAGGGATTGGCAGGCTGATTGCACGCTTGGCATCAAGGATTGCAAATCCAATTACTCTTTGACAAATGCACATGGGCATATCAAAATAGGTAGCTTACAAAAATGGGCAAGCAAGCAAACGTTGAGTATTGGATATGACATTGACATGGGAAATGGTGGGGGGGTGGGTCAGGCTCCTCGGCCCTTCTGCCCAAGAAGGTTGTGCGCCTGAGGGTGCACAACCTTCTGCTGGCGGAAGGGCCGGGGAGCCGGCCCTTCCTGGCGTGAATTCATTTTTTACATTTTGTTTTTCCTTTTTTGTTGTAAATTTTTTTTACATGCACCTTCCGGGCGAAGGTGCGTGTAAAAAAAGGCAAATTTTTGTACAGGTACCTTCCTGATGCTAGAAGGTGCGTGGAAAAAAAATTTGCCTCACATATTACGATCTGTGAGGTTGCTCCATTTCCTTTGTTAAAATGTGAAAAGTTACACAGAGATGTGATGCTTGCCTAATGGGGCAATCTTGGCACAAGCAGTTGTAGGGGCAACATATATGTACATGTTTTGGTACAACAAGATCACGTTTTTGCTTTGAATTCTTAGTCCGTGTGTGTGTGCGGCAATTTCTCGTTATGCACCTCAAAAAACCAAAGACTTTTTGAGGATATCCCAAAAGAGGTTTCCAATCACTCGATCATGGACCATGTCTTCAAGACAAATCAAAGGATCATTTGGAAATTGGCATCTAGCGTTATTGTTGTTTGAGGCTCTTGGAACTGAGACAGGAAATCCCAATCCCAATTTTAAAAGATTACATAAATTTGTCTGGTACCAAATTTCAATGAAATTATTAATATCATTAGTATAACATATTCAGACTTCACTTTGACATTTGTACTGCTCTGCAGTCTGAAATGAAATCTGGACTTCAGAGAAATAGCACGGACTTCATTCATGATTGACACCCGCGATCCGTTGCTCCCTGCAAGTCTACCCGGTGCAGGGCTCCCCAACCCCCGTACCCGTCAACGGCCTTCTAGTTCCTTTATTGTTCGACGCGACGTCGACGTCGACGTCCGTGCTGACTACTTGGAACTAAAGAATGAACGGAGTGAAATCCAGGCGTCCTTTTCAGCAAAATTTGACGCGTACGGTACCTGCTGTTGGGACCGTACGCTGTCGAAAAGGCTATTCGGCCTCGATTGTTGTGCCATTGATTTATTATTAGTTGTGAATGATCCTAAAACTAGGCTGGGCTCTGCCTTTTATTCTTAATTTGGGCAATCATCTCATCGGCATCGCTTAATTTAAACTATAGTTTATGCCACTTTTTGTAACAGCAAATCATACATTGCAACGTTTGATCAGTGTACACTCTGGTACAATGCAGATTTAGAGACGGTGTTCTGTCGTCTATGCTTGCTGCTCCTGTTTGTTTTATCTGCTCAGATCTTGACTGTTCGATTTTCCTTTCTCTGTATGGGACTATATTGGGAGCTTCAAACTCTTAAGAAGATCTGGTTTTGTGATGTGTAGTGGTAGTGCAAAGATGAAGAAAGATTGATTTTAGGCCAGAAATCCAGAGCTTGTGTTTCTTTAGTATGTGAATGTAGAGCGATTCCCAGGCGCGTTGTATGTTTTGGGTAGCTAATTAATGGTCCATTTCGATCTTTTCAAGCCCAATAAGGCGTTGTATGTTTTGGGTAGCTAATCATTGTTCCATTTCGATGTTTTCATGCCCAATAACTCCAAATCTGGGGTTCAAGCTCTCTCGATTTGAGCTTGCTGCAGTCTGGCCTAAAGAAAATTAAGCTTTTCTTATCCTGTGAAGATCTAGTTTCAAGCCATCCGTCCACCAATAGCCGATCTCTGGCTCAAGTGAATTATTCTTCTCTAGCTTGGAAATCTAACTGAGTTTTTAGCACTCCCTAGCAACATCTTTAATGAGCGGGACGTACTTGTTTATTTTTTTCTCGAACAAGTAATACATAGGCATTATGCGGTCAGTGGTCAGCAGTACTCTGCATTTTTGGCATTTGAGATCTGAAAATTCCTAGTTATCTACAGAAAATCATCGTCCATGATAAAGTCACGTGTCATATGAGAATTTCCGAAGCTATTTATTCTTTGGATAATCTTCAGGGAACATTTTTAGCAGGAAACAGTGAAAGACCCACCATGTTATCGCAACAAGGCATCGATTGTACGGTTCCTGACGATTACAGTAGCCTCATCGCCAAGGAAGAACCATGGCAGGGACAGCAGGAATGCAGTATGTGCGGAGATGTGGGTATTTCTTCGGAGCTGATTCAGTGTACGAAGTGTCTTCACAGGTTGCAGCACAAGTATGTTAAAGATTATAGCACCTTTCTTTCTTCTTGCACTTTTGAGTTTCTTTCAAGAGCAAGTTAGCTTCGTTTGCTCTAATAAGATTTAACGAGAAAGACATAGCTGGTCTCTAAAAATTTTACTTGCTTATAAATGTCACCCTTTTCATGCAAATCAAAGTTCAACCAATGCTGCGTAAAGAGAGTTTCTTTCACGATTCAAAATGTCGTTTTCAGGATAATATTAATTTTAAGCTTTTGAAGCTTGGAAAACTCAAAACATTGTAAATTTGATCGTCGTTCTAGTGCATGATCGTTGTGTTTTCTCATCAGGTATTGTAGCAGAGCATACCCAAATATAGCACTTGATGAGTGGATGTGCGACTGGTGTAATAACAATGTAGCTTATATGGAAGACTTTACTCAAAATTCGAAGCGAAATGCCACAATGGAGATAAACACGACCAAAACGCATTACAAAGATGCATTCGAACTCTTACTTGAAGTTGCTCAACAAACTTCAGAAAGGGAATGTCCAGACCCAAAACCTGTTGCAAAACAAGGACGCGGCAGTAAAGACAATGATTCATGCGCCAGGTTTTTACAGGTTCCCAAACGGCAACGGTGCACTTTGACTTTGAAAAACAAACCAATGATGGAAAAGTGGAAGCCGTTAGATAAGAATAAGCTGCATCCTACATCCTCAGCAAAAGGAATTGGACGTCGCTACAAACTTCTTTCAGATGTTCTTTGTTAAGTTTCAGGAGAACCTTCCTTCATGTTTCTGCGCGTTAGACCACAAAACTTAGTGACGACAAGACTACCTTGAGCATATTACAGACAAGGTTATGTAGTCGTGCATATAGAAATGCAGCGATGAAAGTAAAAGTCGCATCTCTGCTTTTAACTTTGATCACTGCATCGTTTTTTATTACGTAAATTGGTGGATGAATCATATTTCTGAGAATAAGCACCTTATCTATCAATGAGATTGGCATGCAGACAAATTCCTTACAACATTTGGGATATCTAGCACTGTAACTATCACTTAGAATGAGTATGATTTGATAGCATCCAAAATACATGAGTTAAAATCGCTAAAAAGGTGACATATTGGTAGTAACATAGGCACTCATCCACTGAACTTCAAACCTATAATCAGATTGTAGTATTGCGTGCTAGAAATGGTCTCGTTGTCAGGCTGTAAACACTCATGTCAGTCTCATGCATCCATTTTTATTGCATCTAAGGTTGAATTTAAAAACGATCGAACTATCCATTGGCTCAGAAGATAGGTTTGTCTATTGAGGCATATCTTTTCTGCGGCCTCATAGTCATCTCCCTTCCAAATCGACATATTTATCAACGATGATTGTCTACATATAATATTTAGAGACCTCGGATAATGCATCAGGATTTTGAGTACAGAACGTCAGCTGGCTAGTTCTAAAGGGCGGCCAAGGATGAATTTCGTAATCCGTCACTGCTCGATATTTTAGAGTCGGCATTTTGCTGCAGCTTGCAAATATTGGCCAGAGTAGAAACGATTTGACATTCTTGCACCCTTGACAAGTCCCTTTTGTGAGGACTGGATCCCAGTGCTTCTGGAATCTGCATCCTCAAAAGGCTTTCAAGGCCGCTTTCCTGGCTTTTCGGTTTTAAACGTTGCACGGTGTTTGTATTGTCTACATATAAAATGCTTCTTGGTTTCCAAGGGGGCCGGAGTCTCGAACCTGGGACCAAAGAAACTTTGGATGCCAAGCCAACCAACTCAGCCAACCCTGTTGGGTCTCTACATATAAAATGGCAGGGCGATATTTGAAATGAACAGTCCCAATCCTGACAATGTGAGGAGTTGCAGCCTTTTTATATTCACTTAATGATAGGTGTAACTATAGTTAATGGTAGTCGGGAAGAAATAGGACGATGAGTAATAATTAAAGCCTAGTAAGGTATGAACTCCGGAGATAGCACAAGAAGTTACTAATAAGTATTTTCGTCACTGATTGCTTAACTTTTTAGCTTGCGTAGAATCTTTCGATTTTTGCATGTGTTCAACTCTTGTGTATCATACGACAGGTTTCACCCTTGAGTGTCCACATTGACAGTCTCAGATCTTCATAAGCGATCGGACTGCGATCCTCACTTAGTGGCCCATTTCGTCTTTCATCAAGAGCGAAAAGCTTCTTTAATCTACTGCTATTTTAATTTGCGGGTCAATGTGAAGAAGAAGAGTACGACTGATTCAGTTGATGAAAACAGAAAGTACTGCACAACAAGCTGGCTGCTGCTTTGAGCAACAAACAGCTGAGATCTGGTGCTTACTGCTAGCAAAAGCTCTATCCTATCGACCCATCAGTATAGGGTTAGCGATGGTGCAAGATCGTGAAGCAGTTCTATATACATATGACTAAATAAATAGAAAGCCGATTAACAAGGATCCAGAACACCAGTCACTGTATTGATTTACAAGTTATCGACACATCCGAGGATGCGTAATGCCATACACTCAGAGTCTTCCTGCCCATTAAGAAATAAGTCGTCCTCCAATAAGCGATCAGTTGATGAAGATTTTTTTTCCTCTTTCCTCTCAACGTCAAGAGTTCTACAGAGAGAACTACTCCAATTGTCCACACAAATGATTATACAGAGAGAAAAAAGAAGGAAACAAGTCACGAATCAGAGATCAATCTTAGTAAATTAGCTAGTTACCTTAATCGTGTGAAAGGAGTGTTGTGTGTGTCTCTCTCTCTCTCTCTCTCTCTCTACTACGATCTGCAACATGATATCCGAGCTCCCAGTGTAGCGTCGATCCTTTCCTGGCTGAGCTTGCCATAAGATCAGCTCGTTGTGAAACCATATTGCCATAATGAAGCATTAGCTAGAGAAGAGAAACTCGATTCTTTGTAGAAAGCATGCACGAGAATCAAGATTGCCCGGGAAAAGCCTCACGAGCCTGTGTTCCCAGAGATGTAAAAGAAAATCTAGTCCCTTGATGCGTGTAAGAATGTCAAAGAATAGCCCTGTTGGATGAATGCACTGCATTGGGCGCTCAATCCTTCAGAATGGATTGGGTGGTAGAGACGTTAATATGCAATAATGTCTATACTTGAAGTATATCCCGAAATAAGAACCTGTTTGTGAGGTTGCTTGATACAGCAAACTGCTTGTTCATGAGTTTGAATGCATCTGTTTATATAGTGTGTAAAGATGAAATTCTTCTCATTGCTGATTAAGTGATAAAGTTCAGTCAGTCCTGATGGCCCTTTAAGAGTGATGTTTTTAAATGTAACGCTGATTCAACTTGCTTGCTTTGTACAAAAAATTCATCTTCATATCCATGTGTGTGTGAGACTACAGATCGCATGTGTGAGGTGCCGTGTGCACTATGACTGTGTGATGGGCTCTAAAATGCTTCTTCGTTTCCAAGGAGACTTGAACTTGGGACCAAAGTTTCTTTGGATGCCTAATGTAACCAACTAGGCCAGCCCCTTTTTGGTCGATGGGCTCTATAATGCTTCTTGGTTTTCAAGGGGAGGCTCGAACCTGGGACCAAAGAAACTTTGGATGCCAAGCCAACCAACTGAGCCACGATGCCTGTGACTAAATAGCTCCTTAAAGAAGATAACTGTGTGAATATCTAAAATGCACATGCTCTGTGATTACCTAATGTGTGCAATATTTTTCTCATTGTGATTACAACCTGATCATGCCATATATGCAATCAAGCAGAGTACTAAAATAACTAGTTAACTTAATGCTTAGTGTAAAACTGTGTGAAAGTAGTTACATCGGGGCAGGCTTGGAATTTTCGTGCACCCTACATTTCACTTTGATGGGCTTTTTTTTTTGACCTTTCATATTTCATATGACATTTATAATGTAAAGGTGCCTTTCAATTAAAATAAGTATGAACCTTTCATTGGCTTTTACATAGCAACTTTTTTGTTTGCCATTCAAATGACATGATTTTGACATTTTTACCTTTTTCTTTGAAAGTTAAACAGCGCTTTGACGTGCATTGCAGCTTGCAATTATACCAAGCTTGATTACGCGTCGCTGAGAACCTACGTGTTAACATAAACCACACAAGTTCCATGTGTGGTTTATCTTGACACGTAGGTTCTGAGGGACGCGTTTATAACGCCCATCATTGTAAATATAATCCAATGCATTCGCTGTTTAGTTATTGCGTTATCTTTCTCTCTCTATTACTCTCACTAACAAATCTTTAATCACTATTTCCATCTGCAACAACTACTGAATGACTTTTTACTAAAAGCTGACTGAAATAAGAAAATGATACCTACTGGATCAGTCTTCCCCTTGGAATCATACAAAGAGATTATTCAGACTTTGTGGGCCATAAACACTTTGAAGTTTGTAAGAACATCTGCTCTCATCTCCTCAGTGGGGCATGAGTACTGAGATCTAGTTCCCCAGCCAGAACCGGCCTGTCAAGAACAAAATGAAGTTGTAGATCAATTTGCCTGGTTCATTTGTGGCACCTGTCACTCCCTCTCAGGAATACACGGCCTTGATTGTCACTGAACAGCGACAGCGGCTCATCATTCTTGCACTGCAAAGTGCAAACAATATAGTACCTCTCGATCCAAATCTTTTCTGCAGGTTTGACGGCTGCACACATTCCGGCGCTTTAGTTTTAGAATGTACACAAAGCCGCTATCAATTACACTTTTTTAGTAACATCGCCATGCATCACCCAGCTGCATGAACGTGAATCCTGAAGCTTGAAGTTGATTTGCTCTCATCTAGGTCCGCAGCTCAATCGATTTTATCTCCGAATCCCGTTATTCCTGTCTCAGTCCCTTTGTATAGAATGTCATGCTACACACTCCCACGCGGGTAGCGGCGAAGTAGTGAAGGACAAGAAGGGACTCAATTTATTGGCTGCAAATACCATGTCGGGCCTGGTTTCAAACTTTTCATACATAGAACGCCTGATATTCATGCTCTTATACGAGATTGTCTTCATTCTCTGATCCTCTTCTGCATTGCACGGACACATTCCTTTGGTCAAGTTCACGCCAAAATCAAGCGGTAGTTCAATGGCTTCTAGTCCCATGCACTAAATCTTGATGATATTCTCCACATACTTCGGCTTGTGCTTCTTAATTTGTTTCCTACTAGTCCCTTGACACTTCTATACCAAGACAGTAGTTCAAGTCTCCAGGATCCTTGATCATCTCGAACTCAATCATTAATATTTATTGCAAGCATTCAGCTGAGTTAGATCATGTCTTGCAAAATTATGTGATGCCACACACATAAATTGTCACTGTAGATAGTTTTGATAGCATCCGCTTCGCATCTGTGAAACTATGTTCTCCCAACTGGGTTGTATCCATATGTCGTTCCGTGGTCTAATTGACGCCTGTTCTATGCCATCCCTACTTTTGTTTAATCTACATGTACACTGGCCATTCCACTTCTAAGCTGTAATCTATTCCTACAGCTGCTCACCAATCAAGAAGGCTATGCACACGTCCATGGACCACAACTCTCAATCATGCACAGCTAGAATTAGCCTGATGATCGATCCTAACTGAGCAACTCTAGCAGAATTATTCTGGTTTTAATTCTTTGATCCATATTCAATCATTTATGTGCCTCCTAAAAGGTTTGGGCTCTCATCTGATTAGAGAGTGAACCTGTGATGCACCTCTACTACACAGGTCCCACACCATCCCACACCATCCAATGGAAAAGAAATCTTTTTTCTCCTTTAGCCCCATTCATCACCATTGGATGGAGTGGGCTTAGCACTACAAGTCCCTCAAGAGGTCCCACACCATCCAAGGGAAAATAAATCTTTTTTTTCCCTTAACCCCGTTGGAGTAAAAAAAACTTCCTGTTTTTATTAATAAAAGATGGGAAAACCCATCAAGAGTACAAAGGAATGCATGTTGAAAGCGTAAAGGCCATAAGGCGAATTGAGATACTGTACAACTAAAACAAAGCAACAATCTCGCAGAGTATCTACATAAAGCCTACTGCTTGGTGTAAGTCGCTAGTTAAGACAGTTGGAAGTTTAGGTAGTGCAGGAAGCTGTGAAGCAGCCGTTCCTGCAACTACAACACGTCGAAGTATTGCAAGTGCCTGATTGCGTTGTAAAGTCATAGAAACTCGTTGACGATAATAAGCCGTGATGATAGATAGAGGTGAGGCACCACGTCCTTGGAGTTTTGCTGCAAAACCCGTTGGAGTGGGGTTAGCGCTACAAGTCTTCTTTGGGTGCACTCCTTAGGTAGAACCCAAGGTTTGTGGCCCCCTCACATGATGATCTACTTCTTTTTCATGCATTAGAAATTAACTCCATATAGCTCCAAAAGCCTCCTTTCTCTCTCTTGTCATCGTGTGGGACCCATTTTTGTTGATGCCTTTCACTAGACTTTGCACAAAGCATTAAATGCCAGTGCCCATCCAAAGGCCCAGGTTAAGTGAAAGTGTGAGTGACACTCTCTCACTTAACTACCATCGTTGGATGGGCACTGAAATCTAAATCTTGGGCCTTTTTCATTAGGGGGCTTGTTGATTTTCATCACCTAAGTAAGGATTATTTAGTTTATTTCTCTTTAGGTTTTTGCCTAATGATCGGGTAAATTTTTTTTGTTAGCATTTAAATAAAAATTAAACACAATTGGCCCTATTTTGGTTGCATTATGCAAGCAATGATGGGCAAAAGGTACATGGCACATTCAAATTTTACCAAAATGTACACGTGCCAAATTGCACCAACTTGTCCTTGGCCACATGCACAATTTGCCAAAATTTTTACTGCCATGTGTCAGTCTTTGATTGGTTATCCACATGAGATTTGTAACATGAAGGTCACAGTTAGAATTAAAGTAGAACTATTGTGTTACTGTACTGTGTGGGTCCTAGCAGTGGATTAGGACTACTTGGCCTCGCCATGAGGCGAGTCGACGGGACATGCATCCCGTCAATGACAACATCGGTTGCCAAAGTAAAAACTATATGTACAGTGTATTTTGGTTTTGAGAAATACAGTTGCTATGTGAGCTTGGAGTGGAGAGCGCTTTCTGTCTATTAACTTACTGTATTGCACGATCTGTAATCCTGTTTATGTTGGATAGAGGTGTGTTGTAAGATAACTCGAAAAGAAATGAACGCAAAAAGAAACGAACTCGAATGAAAAGTGTTCGTGCGCAGTGGAATAAGCTATCTCCCTCTTTTCTTAAGCATGACTATGCCTATCGATTTCGAACAAAACATTAGTGAAAAAAATCATGTTTGATTTGATTACGTAGCCAAACATTAAGCATCAAAACATCAGACAAATAATCAGTCGCGAAGATCTAGACTAAATATTAGTCGCGAACAACTAGACCAATAATAAGTCGCGAACAGCAGACAACCAAATTAAGCAATTAGAAAGCCAGACAGAATGTAGAAAAGCATTGCCGTATTGACACAAATCTGAGCGCAGAACAAACAAAGCTGTAATCAAATTAAGTTTAACGAAATATACAGGCCAATAATGTAGGTGAGCACAAAACAATAGCGGACGTAACCGCGTGCTTCACCAAGCTAATCACAATCTGTAAAGGTGATGAACCTATTCTTGACAATCCATCTGGAAGAAAGAATCAATGCGCAAAGGCATCTATAGTGTCTATCTCTGATTACAAGTGATATTTCATTCTATCTTCTATTATTTGAATACTGAGATGGTATCCAATATATACATAATTTTTACAGGTGTGTAGATGAAGAAGGTACAAAAGTGGTTGTGTTATTTGTAGGAGATCGTGGGTGGCTATTGTTGTTGTCAAATCCGAGTGCATAGTGCATGGAATGAGCATGAAGAGGCCGCGACGTCGGGCTTCACTAAAATTAACGCTGGTGAAAATGCGAAAAACGTGACACTTTGACAAATGACTTAAAAAATTGATTTGCAAGGTATCTTCGCTTTTCTATAAGGGCACCTTTGGTTTTTGTAAGTCACCTTCAGCATTTGTAGGGCAGTGTCGCATTTTTCGCCTATCAAAAATTATGTGTGAAAACACAATGTCGCATTTTTCACCTTTTTCGCATGTTCAAATTTACTTGTATTTATGCAAACTGAGCAACTGTCACTTTTCTGGAAGTGTTGCGAAATGCCAGTGGTGAAAAAATGACAATGTTGGGTTTTTCGCCTGTGGAAATTCCCGAATAAAAATGCAGACTGTGTGACAAACAGTTCAAATATGCAGACTGTGTGACAACACGAGTAAAAATGCAACAGCATGGAGGCAGATTAACATAGGATTTAGGAGAGTAAAGGAGATAAATCCAACACCCCCCATTAATCTAGATCCGTGAATGCCTTGATCTTCAAACTCAGCAATGCACAAAACTTGTTGTGTGCATTAACACTTAATGCCTTTGTAAATATATTTGCAACCATGTCCTGCGTTCTACAGTACGTTAAGCTTACCTCTTTGTTGAGAACCTTGCCCCTAATATAGTGATATCAAATTTCAATGTGCTTACTCCTAGAGCGAAATCTAGGGCTGGCTGATAAGGCAATAGCACTCTGATTATCATAGAATATTATTTTAGGGTTGTACTGATACAAAGTAATGTCTGACAGTAAATTTCTCAACCAAAATGCTTCTTTAATGGATTGAGAAGCAACAATGTATCCTGCTTCTGTAGATGAAAGAGCGATAGAGATTTGCTTACGATTGTTCCATGAGATAGGGCCGTCGTTGAAGAAGAATGTAAATCTAGATATGGACTTACGATTGTCTACATCTCCTCCCTAGCTTGCATCAGAGTATCCACTAAGTTGATGGAGATTGTCGTTGTTGACTTCTCTATAGCAGATGCACTGGTCCAAGGTAGTTCGAATATACCTCATGACTCTTATGAGAACCTTCCAATGGGTTATGCCAGGATTAGCCATATATTGGTTGAGTGAGCTTATTGCAAAAGAGATGTTAGGTCTTGCACAGACCGTTGCATACATGAGAGATCCAAGTATCGATCAATAAGGATACTCTCTCATCTGCTCCTCTCTTGCTTGGTCTGAGGACATTGGTCCTTTGACAAACGCAGGCCTGGATCCATCGGTGAGTGAGCTAACTTACAGTTTATCAGATTATATCTGTCAAGAACATTGTGAAGATACCTTTGTTGAGTGATATATATCAGTCGTCTTGCTCTATCTCTGTGGATTTGAATGCCCAAACAGAAGTGAGCTTCACTCAGATCAATCATGTCGAACTCAAAAAAGAGCATCTGTTTAGAATCCTTAACCAAATTGGTATTGTTGTTGAAAAGCAACGTATCATCCATTTATAAGGTGATGATAATGAAGGATTGATGCACCGACTTAGAATAGACGTTGCAATCAGCAGTGCTTGGTTGGAAACCTTGTTCAATGAGGAATGTGTTGATCCTCTGAAACCAAGCTCTGGCAGACTATTTCAAGTCGTAAAGTGCCTTATGGAATGAAGATACTAGGTATATCAAAAGGAGTGGAATACTATGATTTAGTTTAGCAGGCAACAAGCTTGGGTGTTGTAGTTTAGTTTTATCATGCCTGTCAGAGGATACTCGAGCAACGTTCACTTGTGAAACGTACTCACATTACTTGAAGATATGCAAGTCATTAGCTTGCTACTCGGATGAACACCCAGCAAAATCCTATTTCTAAATGTTATAGAATCAAATGAAATAGATCCTAATAAACTGCAAGTAATCTACATGCATCAAACAGAATCAAGAACAAGAAACAAGAAGCTAATTAGCAAGCAATATAAGTGCAACAATCAATAAACACCCATCTCTTGCCATCTTGGATTTCCCAAGAACATTAAGAACTACAATGTATGAGGATTTGCAAGATTCAAACTGCAATTTCAGCCTATTTTGTTTAATTGAATGCTTGATTCTAGTACACCAATCCACAAACAAGAAATCTAATCCATAATGCATAAGGAAAGAAAGCAAGAAACTAAGCTAAATCCACATTCACACATGCAAGAATGGAAGTGCATGATCATAAAAGCATCACACAAGAAAGCCATCATGATCAAGGAGCTCAAAGGACTGCAAAAACTCGTGGAGGATCTTCTATTCAATAAACAAGAGTAGAGACAATACATGTAAAGCTCCCTCACAAGAGAGGAGATCTCTTAAATAAGCAAGAGAGGTGCTTATGTGGAGCCCAAGTGGCAATTCCACAATTTCCCAAATTACAAGTGGAATTAGCTTCTCCACTAGAGGTCACCATCAAAAGGTGGCTCACTCTACTTTTTAAAGAGGGGTCTACTAGCATTTATTTCAAATGCCTTATTGATCGAGACTACATGATAAAAATGACAAACCATTCAAAAAACACAGATTTTTTCGTAAAGAGTATTTTACCTAAGACATTTGATTTGGCCATTTCACTGCCTTTAATTCAAAACAAAATATAGGTGGAGTGATGCAAGTGTTACATAGAGCTTCTAATAAATTTAGTTTAAATGAGGTCCATTTTTTCAAAATCTGTGTTGTAGTAAATTTCAATTAAAGTTGAACAAGTTGTAATACATACATAAGGAATTTTTTTATAAGAGTAGCCCAAACTTGTTTTGAAGTTTTTTGGCACGAGAAAATTTCACTTCTATAAAAAGAAAAAAGAAATAATTAATGGTTGCTTAGTAATCACCCCCTTTTCTCCTTTTTTTTTTTTTTGTTTGCTCTTGCTTTTTCTTGATCATTCTATAATTTGGTCTCTTTGTTGAACCACAAGATTTAATTTGAAGTGGTATGAAATTTACTACATTGCTCATTAGTCTTAGTTGAGGTAGTTCTTTGGATTATTAGCTTTGAATTTTATGAAGATGGCAAGTGTTAGTGATCCCTTTGTAGAGTGATGGAAAATTGGGTGTACTTCATGAATACATGGCAATTGGCCTTGTTTGGGACTGCTTTTATTTTGCATAGTTTATGAAACCTCTATGGTGTTGTATCATCTTTGAAAATTTTCCCTCTCCTTATGTGTAAGCCAATTCCCATCTTCCTTTTGGTAGAGACGTTCCATGCCTCTCTCTCCTGCCATCAACTCCACATAATGTCATTACATTTATACCTTGGTGCAGTGTTGTAATATTTCTTGCATTTGCATCTATTTCCCTACTTCCTACAATTCTTAAAGTAAATCTCATCAAGCACCTCCTCGTCGCTGCGCGAGAGCTCCTCCCCCTCTCTGTCCAAGCTTGTCTTCCTCCTTTTGAGCAACTCCTCACTTTCAGCTCTGATCACCTACAAGAAATCCTCTTGGAGCGCGTGCACAAGCAAACCCTTTCCAGCATGCTCTCTGAGGCTCCTTCGACGTTGCATCGAGCTCGACTGACTGTCGCTATGTATAGTCGTGGAATTTTCCTATTTCATGCCTACTTCATCCAAAATTTGCCTCAACCATATAGCTTCCTGTGCTGCACTGCACATTGCCTTATACTCTGCTTCTGTTGTGGATAGAGCAACTATATTTTGCTTCTTACTAGACCAGGAAAAACAACTGCCACAAAGCTGGAATACCCTGTGGTGGATCTACGATCATCATAGTCACCTCTCCAATCCGCATCCACATAGCCACATAACTCAGGTAAACCCTCACGCATTTTGTACACCAAGCCACAATCTGAAATGCCTTTGACATAACAAAAAATGTGCTTGGCTACCTTCCAATGTGTTTCTATAGGTGCTTCCATAAACTGACTTATAATACCAACAACATAGCATATATCTGGTCTAGTCGTGGTAAGATAAATCAAGCTCCCTACTAACTACCTGTACAGTGCAACATCAAATGGTTGTGATTCGTCAATCTTAGAAACCTTTTTACCTGGCTCAATAGGAGTGTTCACTGGCTTGCAATCCTGCAACCTGAACCTGTGCAGCAACTCTCTGACATATGTTAGACCCACCTTGTGTCCTTTTTGCCACACCTCCACTTCAAGGCAATAATGCATTAGGCTGAGATTTGTCATCTCGAATTATTCCATGAGATCTTTCTTGATCATATCTACCATCTCTTGATTATTTCCCGTGATAATCAAATCATCAACATAAAGACCAATCAAAACAACCATACCATCAAAGCATAAGACATAAAGTTTTGGATCAGAGTGTGTTCTCACCATCCCCTTAGAATGAAAGTAAGCATCAATCCTGCTATACCATGCACGTGGTGCATGTTTAAGACCATAAAGTGCTTTCTTCAAGCGACATACTTTATTCTCCTGTCTTTTCACTAAAAAGCCTTCAGGTTGATCCATGAACACCAATTCTTCTAACTCACCATTTAGAAAAGCAGATTTCACATCCATCTGATGCAAAGGCCAACCAAAATGTGAAGCTAAAGCAACAAGTAGACGTAGAGTATTCCACTTACATATTGACGCAAAGGTCTCTACATAGTCGATCCCTTTACTTTGTGCATACCCTTTGATCACCAATCTTGCTTTGTGCTTTGCTATACTTCCATCTGTGAATGATCTGCTTGATAAGAGTGTAGGAAGCGTTGTGTAATAATGCTCAACTCTTTGATAGCGAAAATGATAGTAGATCGACGAGCGATGGAGAGCAAGAGAGTAAAAGAAAGTGTAAAATGAAAATAGAAAATCATAGTGTTTAACAATGACACAATGGAGGCGATGATTACATGGCAACATGATTTAACAATTGTCATTTTCATAATTAAGAGCGGTGGCTAAAAGAAAATCTTTAGTTAAAGTAAGACCGTTAAAATTTTAAAAAAAATCAAGCCTACGCAGTCTTTCATGTGGTCATAAATGTGAATGAACTTTTATAACATGTGTACATTTAATAAAAAAGAGATTCACTAAATTTAAGAAAACTAAATAATAAATAACAAAGAAAAATTCAAAAAAGAAAAATTCGAGAAAAAGGAAAGTTAAAGATAGACAAAAGATTCTTGAAAGATTCTCCCTTCAAAATCATTCGTCAGAGATAATATTTCTTTAGTCCTGAACCATGAATACGCGTTGGCAATAATTCATCGTCCAATGACTAAAGTTGGACAAAACCATTCTCAAATACTTCCATAACCTTGTATGGTCCCATCCATCTCATATGTAATTTTCCAAGAAAAATCTGATGTCGACTATCGTAAATCAAAGCATAATCATCAACCTTAAGATTAACATATTTAATACGAGTATCATGCTTTTTCTTTTGCTCCTCCTGTATCTTCTCTATAATATTCTTTGAGTTGTTTTGAGATTCGGATAGTTCTTCAATGGTTAACAGTCTTTCATTAATACAATCTATATCTGTTGTTCTACTTGTATTTGAAAACTTGGCATCTCAAATTCAATCGAAAGGATTGGATGCATACCATATGTGAGGAAATAAGGAGTCTGTTTCGTTGTGATCTTCTCCGTGTTTCTATATGCCCAAAGCACTGAAGGTAGCTTTTGATCCCAGTGTATAGCATGTGCAACAATGATCTTATTAAGGATCTTGCATAAAATTCCATTCACTCTTTCAGTTAATCCATTAGCTTTTGGATTATACGGGGTTGTCTTTATGTGCTTGATCAGAAAATATGACGACAGTAAACGAATTGTATCATTTAGAAAATGAGTACCACGATCACTAACTAATTCAAGAGGACACCCATAACGTGTAATTATAAATTTAAATAGAAAAATAGCGACAATTTTCACATTGTTTCGTTTTGTCGCTTCCGCTGCAACATTTTTCGTTGCATAATCTGTTGCTACTAAAATATATTGAAATTTTGTATGTCGAGTTACTAGCTTAATTGGTCCAACAAAGTCAATCCCCCACTTTTCAAATGATGCATGCAAGTGGAATGATTGGCATCAATGGTCAATTCATGGATTTGGTTGGTTTGCCAGATCTTTGGCATGGATCACAAGATCGAATATGGATGGAAACATCCTTAAACATGGTAGGCCACCAATACTTGGCGGTTAAAATCTTATTAACAATATTTTTTTAAGCAAAATGTCCACCAATGTCTTCAGAATGTAAGGCTTGAAATTTTTTAATGTCGAAATTTTTTCACTAATAAAAATCGTTCCAAGAGTTTTCTTTTTCTGTTGCCGAATAATTATTCTTTGAGGAGCTAAGCTGGCGACTTACATAGTATATTGGATGGTCTTTCTTCTGTTCGTCCTTCTGGCTTAGACAAACACCAATCACAAATGCTGACACATCAACATAACAATGAAATGGTTTCGTCCAGTTAGGTGGTCTCAGAATTGGAGCATTAATCAGTTTGTGCTTAAGTTCTTCAAATGCTCTATGTTGTGTTGCTGTCCAAATATAAGCAACTTGCTTCTTAAGTAACTGCGTAAGCGCTGCAGCAGTATAGGTATGATTCTGGATAAATCTTCGATAATAACCCACATGTCCTAGGGAATGCCTTAGTTCATGTAGATTTATTGGTATCAACAGATTCTTAATGACTTCGACTTTATCTTTGTCGACTTCAATTCCTCTACTAGATATTCTATGACCCAGAAGTATACCTTCTCTCATACCAAAAAAACATTTTTCGGGGTGAAGTGACAAACAAGTGTGACACCTCTACAATGTAAGCTTCAATTTCTGAATATGAGTTTTGATATTACTGTAGACACAAAAATTATCAATGAAAATTTCGAGAATTGTTCTTAGGAAAGCAACGAAAATCAACATCATAATTCTCTGGAACGTAGTTGTAGCCGATGCGTTACAAAGACCAAAGGGCATTTTATTGTAAGCATAAGTGCCCAAATCAGTAGTAAAATTAGTCTTTGGTCGATCCTCCTTCCTTACTCCAACTTGATTGAAACCATCACGAAAACTGTAACGATCTTGCCCAGCGACCTGGTCTAAAATGGAATCCGTAAAGGGTAATGGATGGTGATCTTTCTTTGTAGCAGCATTCAGCTTCCTGAAATCTTGGCAAATTTGAATCTTGCCAGACCTCTTCTTTGGAACTATAACATTAGGTGATATTCATTCACTACTTAAGGCGAGATAAATAATACATGCCTTGAGATGCTTGTTGAGTTCGTTTTTTACCATCAAAGATTACTTTGGATTAAGACAATACTGTCTCTGTCGAACATGAACAACATGTTCTTTAAGATCAATGTGGTGCTCGCCATATTCCACAAGGATTCTGTTCAAATCTTCGAGAGACCCTTTGCATGCCCTTCATGCCTGTCATGTGAGACGGCGGAAACTCAAACATCTGATCTCCATTGTATTCGTTGGGCATTTCATTTGTTGCTTTAGGATTTCCACAAAGCTTGATGATTTTTCACAGCTTGCTTGACACAGGCAAATTTTGGAACAACTGTAAAATTGATAGTGCAGGCTGGCCGACTGGATTTTCACCCACATTCATCTTTGTGATGTGAGCAGGTCTTTCATCCTCACTAGAGGTGGTCAAGATTAAATTGACCTGTTGATCCATGCTTGTTGATGGATTGATTCTTGCAGATGGAACAACATGAAATGGAAATCTCAGTATAGATTTTGGAGAACCACGATTTCAACGGTGTGTGAATCACTTTATATCGTCTATCAACAGATAAAGCTCCATCTGTTGTAGAGGGAGAAAATTTCCATGCCAGAACCAATCATCATTGCTCCTCCAGATGGCTATTAAAATTCGGCTACATTATTACGGGAATGGGCTTTCCTGCCAATTATGACAGCCACTTTCAACTGTCACAAACTAGCTTCCAAAAGAGCTATACAATCCCATGAAGAATTATACCCTAAAAAAAGTAACAAAATTCAAAATTATGTTACAACCCATTGATACACCCATGATATGAATAACTTGCTGCTCCCTTTCTTAAGTTAACGATTTAGTCCAATTCTTGGATCAGTTATAGCGATTTATGGGAGAACGAAACTAAGAATATATATATTGGATTCCTTGAGCCCAACGCATCGACCATTAATAACCCCATTTAAGAACATGAGTTGGATTGTACAGTTATGCTTCCTACGCCCAACTCTCAATATCCCAACTCTCAATATGAGTCCTAATACCCAGTATCTCGAGAGAAAGAAAAACATGGTATATCATGCTAGTCCTAACTGTCCTATCAATAGCCACGAGGCCTCTACAACTACTTGCAAGTTGTCATTCTTGACTGTTCGAGAAAATTGACATAGTATAAAAATAGAATTTGCAACTTTTCTCAAAAATCAACTGCAAAAATATAATGCAGGATGTTGATTTTTTAATTGATAGAAATTTTATTTTGTAAAAAAATTTATGTTTAGCAAAATGTATTTAATATTTTAGACTGTTGGCTTTTGAATATACATGATGCATGGATGCATTCAACTCGATGGGCTCATTGGTGATTAGGTTTTAGGTTTCTAAGGTTTTAGCACTTCTTCTTCTTCGTGAAAGCACTTTATGCTCTTCCTAGTGAATGCAAATGCACTTTTCAAGAGCGATGAAGGAGGAGCTTTTATTGGAAGGAGGAGCGACAGAGGATTAGCTTCGATACGGGGGAGCATTTGCAAACAAGTTAGATCTAAGTTTGGGCATACATTTGTAAGTTTCCTTAGGACTTTTTCATGTTTGCCTCAATGAAGCTATGGCCTTTTGTGGATGAAGAGGCCCGCTGTAGGTTTCTGCCTGAGAAAGTCAGCTGGTTGCTCGCTGATAGAAGTGAGATTCGTTTATTTGCCAGGCAAATTTTTTTTGCTTGGTGGCGCTAATAGAAGAGTGGTTGGTTTCTTTGCCAGACAAGTTTTTTTTGCTTGGTAGCACTAATAGAAGAGTGGTTGGTTTCATTGCCAGGCGAAATTTTTTTGCCTAGCAACACTCCCTCCCTCCCTCCCTCCCTCAGCGCTCCCTCCCTCATCGCATTCGGATGTTTTGTTATCTTGTATGAGCATTTTTTTTTGCCAAGCAAAACAAAAAATATGCTTGGCAACTGGTTGATCGCAATTCTGCAGTTCTATTCATCCGCTCTGCCTTTGCGATCATTGATGGTACATTCAGGTTCATAGATTACATTTCAACTTCTGAAGTAGCAATTCTATGTTTGAGACAATGCTCCTAAACAATGAACCTTCTCAAGACAGACAGCCGTTGAATAATTAGTGAACATGACCTTAACTCGCATGCTCAAGGATTACACAAAATGGTCAGCAGTCTATGAACCTGCTACAAAATTTGCTCCACGAATGAACAGTGAGTCTCAGAAACTGATTGGTCTTCAATGTAGCAATAAAGTCAACAAATAGAATGCTCTTAGGCAATGATCATAATGATAGTCATTTTCACTATCAATCAATCAATGGCAAACACTCAATAGAGGTAGCCGCTCATAAGTTCGCCTATGAACTCTCTCAAAATAGTAGCAAAGATTCATAGTTAGGCAGTTTATAAATTCATCTTCAAGTGTCGATCATTTTGTTCAATTGCTTGTTGCTTATGACTGAATGTTTGATCTTCCAATTTTTCAGATCAAACTTTGGATGCATTTCACAGATGATCAGACCAAAATTTCTCTCTATCATTTAAACGTGAAGCTCACATGGAGCGCTGCCAGGCAAATTTTTTTTGTTTGGTAGCTCTGTCTCATTGTCATGGAGGGTAGATATGAGATTTAACTGAACACTGTTAATCAGTTCTTTAACATATGGAACTTCATAATTGAGAGCTTGACCACATCAAGGCTTTGTGGTTTTAAATCATCTCTTGTGCAGTCATAGAAATTTAATCAAGTTTTAACTTTTCTACTAAATGTACAGGAGACAGGCCCACCATTTACCCATGCGTTGATGTACATTTTCATGTTTTGTACTCAGCTTAGTACAGGAAGTCCTGCAGGTTAAGAGTAGTTGACAATCAGCTACATGCAGCTCGATTAAGGAAATGAGTAAAAAACTAAAAAGGATTATATATAAGAGCTGCCACTCTCCATAATCATGCATTAATCCCATCCTTGATAAATCATGAGCCATGTGCTAGAAGGATTGGTGAAGCAGGGTAGAAGATAAGATTGGCAACTCTCCATGATGATGAGGCTGATCTGTCAGACCAAATTTTTTTTGCCTGGTAGCATTGCTCACCAACAAGCAATGCTTCGCCATGGAGGATTGCCAGGCAAATTTTTTTGCCTACTACCATTGCTCGCCGATGAGCAATGCTGCCAACCAAATATTTTTTGCTTTGGCAGCTCTGCCTTATGGTTCTAATGACTGTTAAGCTAATGCTCCTGACAAACTTAATCCATGTCTGTGAAGATTGCGACTACCCTAATCTACATTGTTGTAGCCTAAGCTTCCCTCTCTGCAGGATTTGCCCTATTAATTATATGTTGCTAGATAGATTATCCAAGCCGTTAACCAAAACATGATATTACCCTACAATTTTTAAGTTGGTAGATACCTTAGAACGAGGTTTCTTAAAAGACTTTTGGTATATGTGTATATATAAGTTAGTAAAATATGTAACACAAACTGTATATCAATGACGATTGGTTTTGTGTTCGCTCTATATATCAATGACATGACTGGTTTTGTGTTCATGTTGGGTATAGGCACATACATCTTGTTGTTTGGGATTTAGAAACTTCGATAGCTCTTGCAAGGAGTTAATCGGTGAGATGGACTACCTTTGGTTACCTTGAAAAGTTATGTATTGTGATCACCACATAAATTTTGTAAATCTAACAATTGGTGAGTTGATTGGACAATATGGTTTTGACAAGATCACAAGCAATAATATTTTTGCAATTAGAACAAGTGGATGGAGCCGACGTGCCACTTTCAAATGAAACTTTGACAGAGGATGTGAGTATGTGGTATTTTTTTTTTGTCATTGCATTTATTTAGGTGGTAGTAATGACTTCAATATGTGTGTGTTTCTAGGCACTTCATAGAACCGATTGATGAGATGCACATTACAAGAAATCAAGCATGCCTAGAGGATGTTGAGCTTACACAAGCATCCCAATCGCTTGTGGAGATAGCTACAATAACAGCAAATGTTGATGATGCCCATGAAACTGGAGAGGTGGCCGATTTGGGAGGTAAGCGTAGCGCAGGCATCCCAAGGGGAGCCGGGAACCACGACTTAGCTTCCCAGCCTTCAACTCTTGCCATCCAAACCCACTTGACATACAAGTAGCCAACTCGCCGTCTCCGGGGAGCTGGCATGCCAAGGCAAGTGCCAGGACAACATTCCAGCAAGGGAGGCTGAGACTTGGTTGGAGCTCACCCTGAGTCGCAACCCGCACTTCCCTATAGTATTGGTGGGATTTGGCACTCCACCCCTCATACCAAGCACTCTACCCAGGCTGGTAAAGCACGTTTTTCTCTCTCTAGGATTTTCTCTCTCTAGAATGTCATTTTCTTTCTCTAGATTTTATTGATCCCCAGGCTTCCTTTAATCATGCCTTGATTGTGTGAGGTAATTGCACATCGATCTGAGTTCTCTGGACTTCGCTAGAACCGATCAAAGATTTGCAGCCATAGGAACTTGGCGCCAGCTGAATTCTGGTCACAGTGGCGCCGGGAGCGGCGCCGGCAGCAGCAGGGGCGCTGCTGGCACCAGTGGCGTCGAAAGTAAAGCTTGTAAAGGTAGCTTTACAACAGTAAGAGGGGTAGAAAGAAGTCCATGCTAGTTGACGAGATAGGTAATGTGCCTTTGACATTCCATCTGGATATGTTGTCAGTGACAATGGCTCGATTGAGGGTAAGTCAAGACTCTCTACCCCTTTTGATTCCTTTGTGTCGAATTGCCACATAAAACTATACGGACTATTGGAAAACAAAGGCTACGTATGAAACATATATTTGGAGAAGATGGATACTTAATGGAAAAATGTGACTTTATATTGTCAATGGCAACACCCTCAGGTCAGAGTGTCCTTGTAAACGATCATGTAAACGCTTTTTGGGATCCCATTTGGGAACAATTGATATCAAGACCCATCCTGGAGTGATATGCAAGGCCGCATGTTCATTTGTTAGGATGGAAATCATCGGGCTGCAAGTTGGATGGAAGCCATACATGAGGAGTTTGCATGTGATATAAGCAGACATGTGTCGGTACGAGCTAGCTTCATTGAGCCAGACGTCGAAAGTGGAATGGCGCTCCTATCTTCTATGAATCGAATCAATATGTATGTTAAACATCTCCACTATTTTTAGTACTCTTTTTTTTGCATTGATTACTTGAGTAATGTGTTTGTTAAATTGTTGGCCTTTTTGTACCAGACTAAACAAGATAGGAATTGTTAAGACCGAGCTGGGTGATCAGTTGTATAGTGTTCGACAATTGTGTGAGTGCTCATTTGAGTATTTCAAACTTAAATTTACAGAGACAGAATTGGCCGAGGTGGAGAAGATTCAAGTGGTTGAAGTGGTGTATTGGTCCAATGAGCGGTCAATTTGGTATCCCCAAAAGTGACAAAGAATTCAGATTATGGGTTGTCAAAGAAACTTGGCTGGAGTGTTCATTAGAAACAAACAAAGTGCTAGCGGAGTGTATGGCTTTACGTAAGTATTTGAAATGTTTTTGCAATTTGGATCAATATTTTGCTCCATATCTCACTTTGATAGTAGATAACATTCCAAGTAATATAGCATTGACCATAATAATCGGTTCTACTTGTGCTTATATGTCATGTTCATTGTTGAAAAATAAGAGCCTTATGCAAAATTTTACATTGTTAGGGCCATTGCATATTGGTGATGATGAGTCACTAGAAGATTATTTCATAGATTTCAAATTGCAATATAGACGAAAAATGTTTTTTGCTATTGGGTGCGACATGGATTTATCAAAAGGTGCCAAAGAGCAACCAGACATAAGGGGAAGTGCAAAAAGAGTTGTATGGAGGTAAATGAAATAGTCATTTTTTATTTGTTCAACTAGAGGCAAAATTTGCACACTAAATTTTTGGAGTATAACAATGTTTTATCGTGCATTGTAGGTACATTGCATATCTTGTAAGAAAGAAAAAGGTTGAAAAGATGCCATCATACTTCAAACTTTGGACACAAAGACGGGATAAAGAGACTTGTATGTATTGTGACGATTATCATTTTTGTGCCAAAAGAAGTCTAAGTGAGTGAGAGAAAAAAAACAATCCCTGGTGGATTGATTTTCCAGAAGGTTCTTGCCCGGAAAATGAGATGGAAAGCTATCACATGCATAGTAGCGAAGCTTTGTCTACCCCCAGTGTGGATGTTGACGTACCACACATGGAAGTTGAGATGGGCACTACATTGGAGACAAGATTGAAAGAAATAGAATTGCTTGATTCTGATGTAGTGCCTAGACAACGTTTTGCTAGAGTGGGTCGTAAGGGGAAGGAACATGTAGGGGCTACATTTATGGACCCATCTTTGGTTGTGACTTCGAGTGCCAAGCGATAACGTGATGAATTTGTATTTGCTCGACCTGCACACTACCCACTCACTAGTCATAGCAAGGTTTGTTGAGAATTTTATTTGATAAGTTTGGAACATATTGTTTTTTCGCCTATGTTGTGTGATTGTGACATATAGTTTTTTTTTTTTGTGGTAGATATTCACTTTGTGTGGAGACATACTCAATATTGTGAAATGTGCTACTGCTAAGACCACTGCAAGTGAGATGCATACCATTTTGTCTCATATGAAGACAATTTGTGTGGGAACTAGAGCACGACGAGGTAAAAGCGTGCAATACAGCACAGACATGGTTTTGCTAGACTTTCCTATAGGTTTTATATCAAATGGTTTTGCTAGAAAAGTGCCTGTATGGAATATACTTGATGATAGATTGATGGAGGCATCAATGCAATTCGCATTAGCAATTGTCAATGATGATGGTCTCGTAGTCAGTATTTTAGGAGTGCCAGAGATACCGACATTTGTTAGAGTTGCTTCAAAGTCTGGATTGAAGGTGGTGCATCATGCTATTTTGCGAGAGGTGGATGAATTTGGCATCACTGCGATGGGATTTCAGGTGAATTTCACCTCAACATATTTTCTGGCAATGTCATTGTTTTTTTCTAGTCTTTGAGTCATCATTTTGAATCTACATACCATTTTTTCACATGTACATATACTTGTTGTTTATGTCACATGCCGCATCGATTCATCTCCTTCGATTCCTATGGGTGATTGCGACTCGATTGATCCTTCCCTTTTCCATAGTGTGACTGACCATTGGATACATTACTCTTCTCTAGCAAATAGACTGAAGGATAGTAGTGGTACTCAACCACTGCGTGGAGGAGTTGAGAAGAGCCATTCATGCGTTTCTTGGTGGAAATGTTTTGTAAGTCTTCAGGAGTTGTGGTTGATCCTTTTCTGGGTTGTGGAAGATCATTGTATGCATGCAGAAGTACCAGCCGACATTGCATAGCCATCGTCGATATGGCCACCCATAGATATGGTATGCAAATGCTGCAATTAGTATCAGTACAAAAATGATATTTCAAATTTGTTTTGTTAATGTTAAACACACCATATCTTGTTATGTAGAATCGTCCACTTCTGTCGCACATGCACAACAGATTGATTGGGACGAAGAGAAAGACGTGCAAAATGAAACATGGGATTTTGATGAGTTTCAAAATTGGTATGTCAAATTTATAATGCATTCTTCGCTTGTTTCGATCTCAGTGTTGTGCTTGAGTATGCTATCATAACGTTAGTTGTTTGCCATCCTATGCAGAGGTAGCGGCCAGAGCCATGGTACTTCATGAGGCTACACCAACATTAAGAAAACATAAACAACCTTCACGAAGTATGTATGTTGATGATGAGTGCGAGGAGTAGTGTTAGGTCACTTTATTTTCTCATGTGAATTTCATCTCGTATCCCGTAAATGCTAAAATACTACTTGAACTCAAATATCGTACATTTGCATCTGGATTGAAGACCAATTTTATGGTTTTGAAATGGATCAGTGTTTGTTTTGGTCTTGATTTACAAGAACATCTCAATGTCATAGGCTCGTGCAGTTGTGATTTTTTGTTTTGGTAATTGGTATTCTAATATGGGGTATGCATTGGTATTCTAATATGCACAATAATTCCGAGTGAAGTTGGATTAGAAATTTTGAGATCTTTCATATTGAGACATGCAGTTATGGTTTTTATTTTGGTACTCCAAAATGCACAATAATTGCGAGTAAAGTTGGATTAAAATTTCTAAGAACTTTCATAATGAGATAACACTAAAAGATAATGTCATAGAGGTTTGTGCTTTCAGTATCATGAAGTGGATCAATCTTGTCGTCCTCTAAATTGGGAAATGATTTGAGAGACATTTTCATATTTTGTAATTGCCCCACTGTGAAATAACAGTCACGCTTTCATCAAAAACATGTGAACTATATGTATAATACCACGTGAGTCCTAGCATAAGCGACGTGAGTCCCAACATACATGCTCACTTAATGGTCTCATTTTTTGTTGATCTTGCCAATCAAATATATCGATACCCTAAAACTCGCAAAACTCGCATTCTATTTACTCACAAAATGGTCGAACTCTTAAAAAGCCTCTACTGTCCTACTATATCTGCAGATTGCCATATCTCCTCTTATGCTCTGAATATAGTGGTTATTCAGCCTCCTACATCCATCTCTTTTGAGTCTTTGCAGGTGTCTTAGGAAGAGAGCTGTAACTTGGGTCTGCCTTCATATCTTTTTAATATCCTGTCTGATCTAAGAGCAGCTTACACAAGCTGCTAACTAAAGGGAACCTTACCCTTTCAAGCCTTGGACAGTAAAGGCAGAGTTCACAGTAGAAAGATTTATATCGCCTGCCTAGTCATCTTGAGAAGCCTCGCGAGTTCTTGAAGAAGTCAAGTAATCCACGTAGCTCATTTGAGTACGACCTTATTGGCCTGGAGTCAACAAAATATGTAGACAAAAGCTTTAACTCATCAAATGCCAGGACGAGTGGTTTCACTGACAACTCTCTACTATATAACATAATAACAAAGAGACCAAATGCAAGGTCAAGAATCACAAATAAGATGTCTGTCAGAGCTTTCTTGATTGACAAGGTAGTGGGCAAAGCTATCTCCAAAAAGCGTTTCCAAACGCGGGACAATTCGCTGGTCAGAATAAGCAAGACAATGTTAAATAAAATACACAAACCCTGTGCTAAGCTTCTCTGTTCCATCCAGTCCTGAGATGAGTCTATGACATTTGAACCTTGCAGCCCATATTTGTAGACAGCTTTCGAAGATACTTCAGGACAAGTAGAGTGATGTGCGTGAGGCAGAACATGGCGCCACTCCTCTGATGTCGAGTAGGGCGCCGAGGAATCATTGATCGGAGAGGCAACCTTTTCGTTATCATTTGATTCATTCTCGGTTTTCAAAAGCCCAATAGGGTTGGATTCCGGAAACGAATTGGGCTTGAATGCTAGTTTTCTGTGCTTTCTGCGTCCCAATAGCGACAACAAATTCATGCTATTCAGCTTCCTTACAACTCGCAGCTTAACCGCTTTGATGGCCATCTATATATATCGCACCCTCAACACTCAACTGCTTTGCTTCGCCAGCCACATCGGCTATAAGCAGTTGATTTGAGACAAAGCTGGAAAAGGATCGCTAGGATCTAGATCTACGAGCAAGGGCCTGATGGATGCGATCACCGAGCAGAGATCGGCGAGCACATGAAAGAAGAAACAGCTTCGCCATGAATAAATAGGAGAGAGATCAGATGAGGATGTAGGCTGTAGGGAAGTGGGAACTGAAATTGGAATAGTTTGAAGCTGACCAAGTCGTACCCTGGTCAAAGTCAACATCTAAAAGTGAAGGGTAGTGGATTACTAGTCAAGTAAGTTGAGCTTTTTTTTAAAATTGACCATGGAATCCTACCCCTCGCAGCGGCCCGCCTCCACCCAAGAGGTGTGTGCAACAAATGCTATGTGGAGTTGAGTCCTTTTGATTTGACCATGCTCCTCACGCTCTCGAGCCTCCTCCACCGGCGGCACCCTTGCCCGAGCCTCGTCCTCCACCATTGACTTGAGACACCTTCGCAAGTGTACATTTGTCATGTCGTAGTTGTTAGTTGTTGTGCAAAGTAGGTTGAGAACACTTTGCCCGAGCCTCCTCCTCCACCGAGCACTTGAGATACCTTCGCAAGTGTACATTTGTCATGTCGTAGTTGTTAGTTGTTGTGCAAAGTAGGTCGAGAACACTTTGCTCAAGCCTCCTCCTGCACCGTTGACTTGAGACACCTTCTCAAGTGTACATTTGTCATGTCGTAGTTGTTAGTTGTTGTGCAAAGTAGGTTGCAAACACTTTGCCCATAACTTTCTAGTCATTCACATTAAATAAAATGCATTTACCAAATAAAATTACAAACAATACAACTAGCCAATGAACAAAAGCTTAATCTCTTAATACGAAATTGAATTTACATATGATTAAAATTAATATAAACCCCAAAATTTTAAAACATTCAAAAGAACTTCATACTATTGTTTTTTTCATGCTATGCTCAATTTTGCTAGTGCTCTTTACCTCTCTCACTTCTTTACTTAAAGCTTTCGTAAATATATCAACAACTTGTAACAACGTAGAACAGTGTACAATACTTATATCTTCAGATTGTAGTTTTCACACACAAAGTGATATTTTACCTCAATATGTTTTGTCCTCGTGTGAAAGACGAGATTCTTAGCCAATTGTATTCCAGTTTGGCTGTCACAGAAAATAATAGTAGGATTTACCTGCTTCATGCCAATTTTACATAACAACTTACGTAGCCAAATAGCTTCTTGGGTGGCAGAACTTAACGCTTTATATTCGGCTTCTGTAGAAGAAAGAGAAATGGTATCTTGCTTCTTGATAGACCATGAAAAACAACCGCTACCAAAATTGAAGGCATAACCTGTTGTTGACTTTCTATCATCTACATTTCCTGCCCAATCAGCGTCAACATAACCCTGCAATTTAGGTAAAGCACTTTGTCTTTTGTAGATCAAGCCAAGGTTAGGTGTACCTTTCACATACCTCAAAATCCTTTTTGCAGCTTTCCAATGGTCCATAGTGGGTGATGACATGAATTGGCTAATCAACCTTATAGCATAGCAGATATCAGGACGTGTGGTCGTAAGATATATCAAACTCTCAACTAGCTGACGAAATAAAGTAGCGTCAACATGTGCACTATCATCAATATGAGATAATTTCTTACCAGCTTCGCAAGGGGTGATGGAAGGTTTGCATTCTGTCATGCGAAATCTCTCCAATACCTCGCGCACATACTTGTTTTGACATAACCTGATATCACTGCCAATTTTCCATACTTCGACACCCAAGCAATAGTGCATAAGATCTAAATCTGTCATCTCAAATTGCTTGTATAACTTGGCTTTGATAGAATGAGTGTTCTCATCATTGCCCGTGATAATGATATCAATAACATAAAGTACAATCAAGGCAATGCTATCTTCGTTTATAAGAACATAAAGATTTGGTTTTGAATTTGTTTTTACAAACCCATGAGAAAGAAGTCCACTTAGCCACTGGAGCAAATGTCTCTTCATAGTCAATTCCTTTATTTTTCTCATAGCCCTTCACTACTAGGCGTGCCTTATGCTTTGCTATCGTGCCATCCTCATGAAACTTTGTTCTAAACACCCATTTGTTGTCAATGGGTTTCTTTCCAAGTGGTAGATCAACGAACTCCCATGTATCATGCTTGTGGATGGATTCCATCTCCTCTTCCATTGCCCTTTGCCATTCTTTGTGATCCTTTGCTTAATCAAAGGTTGATGGCTCTCGACACTTCAAAATGTCACTCATTAGGGCATAGTTCACATGATAACGATCGGGAGACTTTCTTTCCCTCATTGATCTTCTCACTTCTCCTTGTGTGCTAGATCTTGGTTGATTTAGCTTTACGTCCTTCATGATCTTTTTATACCATTTTGGTATCTTAGATTTAGGTAATACACTACGTGGAAAGTATGTGTCCCAAGAAGTGTCCAAGTAATGTCTCTTACTTCCAATCGGTTTCTCCTTTATTGCTCCTATTGGCAAGTACTTTCCCCTAGGCTCTTGAATAGGTGGTGTTTTCTCGTGACTCACCCTCTCGACTCTCATCTTCACGTGCATCATCTTGTGGAGCGTTTTCTTCATCTTCTTCTTCCAGAATTGTGAGAAGTCTTTTGATGCTTTCATCACTTGCATGGTCTTTATCTTCATACCTATGCGTCTCATCAAAGATCACATATTTGCTTATGGAATCTTGTTCATTACAGGGTCAAAACAACTATATGCCTTCGTCCTCTCATCATAACTGACAAAGATACACTTGACTGCTTTTGCATCAAGTTTCTTTCGTTCTTCCTTTGGCACATGTACATAGGCCCTACATCCAATGACACGAAACTTGTCGATTTTTGGCTTTATTCCTGTAAATGCGTCTTCGGGACTCACATTTGGAACCGCAACTATAGGGCTCCTATTTTGCAAGAACGTTGCCGCACTGCACGCTTTCGATCAAAGTGAATCGGTCAAGCCCATTTGCTTCATCATGGAGCATGCACTCTCCATAATAGTCCTATTTTTCCTTTCAGCTAAACCATTACTATGTGGCGTGTGTGATTGTGTGAATTGTCTTTTGATGTCGTGTTCCTTACAAAAGTCCTCAAAATCATCAAATTTGTATTCGCCCCCTCTATCAGATCTTCGCACTTTGATGCGTGCATCAAGTTGGTTCTCTACTAAAGTCTTAAACTCCTTGAAGTGAGCAAAAGCGTCAGATTTCTTCTTCAAAAAATAAATCCATGTTCTCCTAGAGTAATCATCCATGAAAGTCATAGAATAATATGCTTTCCCCAACAACATGGTCTTCATTGGGCCGCACAGGTCGCTGTGAATAAGTTCCAGTGGTTTCTTAGTTCTTGCAGCTCCACCTTTCTTGAATGTCTCCCTGTGATGCTTTCCCATGATGCATCATTTACATATTGTGTGATGATCATCCTACAATGCTGGTGATACTATTACCATCTTCAGCTTCGCCTTCAATCTTAAGCTCCCATAGTTCAAGTGACCAAGTCTTCTATTCCACAACTCAAATTGAGATGTTGTTGAGATAGCCAAACCATATTCTCCTATCTTAAGATGTTGATTTGCCAGTACTCCAACAGAAAGCAAACTCTTTTTGAGTCCAGGAACATAAAGCACATTAGGGATATTCTTGATTTTACCATCAGGAAACTGCATAGGTACATTGCCAACACCCTGTATTTGGCGTTCCTCCCCATTGGCTTGAGTGACTTTGTCCCCATCATGGATTGGTGAGAATTTCTCAAACCAATCGCGTTTCCCAGTCATATGCCTTGTGGCGCCTAAATCTATGAACCATCTGGCACCATCATCAACCTGGGATGCCAATGCTAATGAGAAGACACTTATCTCATCATCTTTCCCATCATCTTCGTCGATGTTGCCTTGTTGTTTCACATTGCCCGCCTTTATGTCTGCTTTCTTCTTGTAACACTCACGTGCCCAATGACCCAGTTTGTGGCAATAGTAACATTTGTCTTTCTTCTTCTTTTTTGCCTTCAATGACAACTCTCCCTCGTCATCATCATCCTTGGATTTCTTGGGAATCCTTTTCCATCCTTTTTGCTTGCCTTTAGCAAGCAAGGCTTGATCCTCCTGTGGGGTTTGCCTTGACTTCACCACTTCGTGGCGCTGCTCTTCCTGCAACATGATTCCATGGAAGTCTTCAAAAGCAGGCAATCTCTCCCTCGAAACAATGCCACTCACAAACATCTGTAGCCCTTCCGAGACACCGCTCATAGTGGTATGTACCAATTCAACGTCCCTAATTGGTTCTCCAATTGCCACAAGTTGATCTCTCAGCTCCTTTATTCTGGTGAAGAAAGATCCCACCGATTCACTTTCTTCCATCCTGACTACGTTCAATATCGACTTCAAGAACATGGCTCGAGCTACATTGCAAGTTTGAAATTGCATTCTAAGAGCTTCCCAAGCTCCCCTAGCTATCATTGCATCACTTATATGGGTGATCACATGGTCTTTCACTAAAAGATTGATCAAGGACAATGCTCTCTGCGCCTTTTTATCAAAGGCCCTCTTGTCACCTGGAGTGGTATTTGGCCGAACTTCAATACCTGCTACGATCTCCCATAACTCTTTCTCCATCAAAATGCTCTTCATTTTGAATTTCCAGATGTTGTAGTTAGAAGAGTGGTAATCAAAGCGACATCACTTTATCAGCCAATCCTAGATTTCATTCTAGGAGTAAGCACATTGAACTGAAGTATCATTTCGTCAGAAGCAAAGTTCTCAACGAAGAGGTCAGATTGCAGTATTGTAGAACGCAAGATATGACAGCAAATGTTTTTACTAAAGCATTAAGTTTGGAGTCACACAGCAGATTCTATATAGAACTAAGTTTGAAGGTCAAGACATTCAAAGATTCAGATTAAGGGGGAGTGTTGGATTATTCTCCCTCTTTCCAATCGACTAATCGGTTTTAATCTTCATCCATTGTTTATCTAGTTCTGCAAATTTTCTCGTGTGTTTACACAATAGTATGCAAAATTACATGGAGTTTACGACAATATCGTCTTTTTTGCCTGTCATGAATTCTGTTGAAAATGTAACGTCTCTTTTTCACAGTTTTTGCTTGACAAAAATCTTGTGTAAAATCACAGTGTCACATTTTTTGCTTTTTCTATAGATCCTCAAATGTTAAGGAAATGACTCTGGCAAAGTGTGGGGCAACCCTAAATGAGATTTAAGGGCACCGTCTCCTTTTCTCCCTATTTTCGCAAGAAACTTGACACTGTCGCCTGTGGCTATTTTAGTTCATTTCTGCAGAGCTACAGTTTTGGTTCATTTATGCAGACAGAATGTTTACGGCCAATTTCATCGCTTATCAGCAATCAATGACAAGGACCGGATGGATGCCAGCTGATTACCAGCCAACTGGCGATCGTAATTCACGACCTAATTTTTTAGTCTAAATAGTTATTTATATTCATGTAGTTTGATGATGATCAAGATTATTAGAAGCATTTGGATAGTTCTCTCTCTCTCTCTCAAGCCTGCGAGCTTAAACACTCTTGAGTATTCTAGCTCACTTCTTAGAGTTGTTTTTAGAGATTGCTATTGCGTTATTGCATATCAGCATTGCGCTTAATTCAGACTTTCATTTTAGCCGTTAAGAGATAGCATAGAGTACGCAACTTCAATCCGCAACTTATTGTACTCATTTACTTCTGTTACGTTTTCATACTGAATCAATACTATCCTTCATTGCATTCAAATTTTGTCTCAGAATGTATGTGTTTATGTATTTCTTCACAACTAATTCATAAACAATTCACAACCAATTATTTGTCTGATAATTTCTTATGCTTAATTGTTTGGCTACGTAATCATTGTAGTACTAGCGATTTCAAAGTTAGTTACTATAAGTTCAAACGTGATTTGTATCACTATTGTTTTGTTTGAAATTGATAGGCATAGTCATGCATTGTGAAAGAGGAAGATAGTTTATTCCGTCATGCACAAAAAGTTTTCTTTCTAGACACTCAAATTATTTTCATTTGTTTCTTTTTCAAGTTTGTTTTCTTTTCGAACTAGACCTATCTTCTGTACACCACTTTCCGACAGCCTCTGCATAATATATATTTGTCCAGTGCACCTCCTCATTTTCAAGTATATATTGTCATTTTTGAGTAAATATCACAATCGCCAAGATGGATCGCATCCCACCAAGCGATCTATTTTCATTAACTCTAACCATGGATGATCCAACCAGGAATTACAAGTGGGCAGAGAAAGTCACCAACAAATTATGTGTGGCCATGAAGGCCAGGAAATTCCCTACCAAGTGTGGCTGTCTCTTGCACATGTTGGTCGCACAACATCTGGGACAACGAACGGCCGCCACCCTGAAAGAGCTAGAGGAAGTCTATCCTAGCACAAAAAAGTGGGCCACCCCACAGGTATCAGCAAAAACTGCCTCACCTACACCTCCCATGAAGAAGCAAAATGGCAAGGCGATAAGCACCGAGACCAGTATTTTCCTTGATATCTTATCCAATGATATAGGGGCAGAGAGTATGCTGAATCCGGAGAGAGCTTGAAATCCTCTCAAGTCCCAAAGGAGGTTCTAAAGCAGTAGGAGGCTCTACTCCAACAAGCAACAAAGAAGACAAGCAGTAGCAGCAGCAGACAGTTCTGTGGATGTAGGAGCTTTTGGCTCAGGTTCATTTGGAGGGGTCCAGCCAGCTCAGGTCACTTCAATAGTTCATCTATCCAACAAGTATTACCATACTCCCACCATTACCTCCCCCGCTTACTACCATATCCACCCCTTCATTCACACTTAACATGGACTTTGATTCCATAATCTCATGAAAGCCCTCATCTATACATCCTTCCACCCTACTTGACTCTGTAGTCAATGTAGACGATTTTGCATTACTGACACGCATTCAGTCACCACCCCTAATACCACAATCACCTCCACCAAATCCCCTCTCATACCTCAATCACACCTCCCCCTGTTAAGATATCAACAAGCCCTTGCAGACTGAAAACGATCATATCAATGTTGCGCGACTTTATTACCGGACAGCTGACTGCAAAAGCTATGTCTGGCCTGGTACAGATCATGATGTACATAAGAGATCCTATAATAGAATGGTAAGGATACTCATGCATCTGCTGCTTCTCATGAATTATTTGGAGACACTGGTCCTTTGACAATTTGAGTCTTGGTTCCATTGGTGAGAGAGCTAACTTGCAATTCATCAGATTATATCTGACTAACATGTTGTAGATGTATCTCTGTGCGTAATGTAGACCAACTTCTGTTTTCTGTCTCTATGGATTTGTATACCAAGGCAGAAATGAGCTTCGCCTAGATTGATCATGTCGAATTCGGAAGATAGCATTGTCTTGGCTTCTTTTATCAAAATGGTATTGTTGCTGAAAAGCAATGTATCATCCACGTAGAAAGTGATAATGATAAAGGACTGCTGCACTACTTTGAAGTAAACATTTGAATATGAAGAGCTAGGTGTGTAGCCATGATAAATAAGAAAAGTATTGATCCTTTGAAACCATGCTCGAGCAGATTGCTTCAAGCCATAAAGTACCTTATGGAATTTACAAACATGATTGTGCTTACTCTCGATAATATAACCTTCAGGTTGCACCATGCAAATGTCTTCTTCGATAACTCCATTGAGATATGTTGTCTGTACATCCATTTGATGTATTTCTAGTTAAAATAGCAATGATCGACTTATACAGTGCTTTCTTATTTCGACGGCACCACATGTGCTTAGTTCTAGAATTATCAGGCCGTTTTTCTTTTGCGAGCTTTTTGAGTGCTTTTAAGCAACTTTATACTTACTTATCAGTTGAATATACAGTTTGAGGTGAGCTATTTTGTTGTCTTGTCTTGTTGCACTTGATGTTGTGTTGTGGTGATTGATCCAGTCGGGTGTTTAAACTGTTTTCTTAACTTGGTATCAGATTGGTGGCTAGAATCACCGGACAAGAACAGAGAGCTACAAATTCACGGCGGTTTGTTGGCTAGGAAGCACAAAACCGAGTCTGTGGAGATTCATGGATTAGCTCAAAACTGTAAGAAGATTCAGAGGCAGGGGATTGTTGACTGAAACGAGAAGCTAAACGGAAGCATAGAACTCCGTAGAGAGGTTGCCTACTGTGGATTCAATTTGAAGCCAATTGAAGATCTATTTGAAGCAGGTGATGGCTGACTGTAGGGCGACCTGAGTGCAGTAGAAGGCTGCAAAAAGTGGCTTAGAGAAAACCTGAGCATAGCTCAAAAGTCTTTCTTCTTTTATGGCTGGGGAAAAATTGAAGATCTTTCTCCATTTACAAGGTTTTTCAGTGTTGTAAAAGCTTGAAGAGGGGCATTTTAGCAGGAGTGATCAAGTTGTAGACAGCCGTTGACTGCCGTGGAGAGTTGGAGGAAAGCTTGAAAAGTTGGCTGTGGATTTTTTCCAAAACCCTTTGTAAGCTCCATAGCCGTGGAGAGAGGAGAGGTCGCATGGAGGCTCGCGCGCGGTGAATCGAAGAGAGGCCGTAGTGCGTGGAGGTGTTTAGCGTCTGGAAGAGCTACCTTCGGCGCTCGAGATTGTTAGCAATAATCAGATAAGCCTCCAATAAAATCAATGGCCAAGATGAAGTTCTCAGGGAGAAACGTGGGCCACAGGATGGAGGATGACCCTTAGATAGGCTTTGAAAGGGTCCTGAAGAATTGAAGGGAAAAGGCACCCTTCTTTTCATTAAAAATTTTTAAAGTGAAAAAATTGTTGGGTCCCAAGTTTTCTGAAAGGTGAAGTTTCTTCACACTGAAGAAACAGTTCAAAAACCCAAATTGCCCTTATTTTCACCTCCTTTAGCCTATTTTGGCCAAACGGAAGGCTATAGCATCCAAACGAAAGGCACCCTAACTGTACCTGCAAGTATGGTACACCAAAATAGAGTGATTGCCATGGAGAAAGTGTTCGGAACGCGCTAGAAGTGATTTCACCATTTCACTGGGCAGGGGGCTGGGAGTTGGTGACGAGAAGCATTTCGGAAAGCAATGCCAGTTTGGCTTTCAATTTGGCGAAAGAGCGGCGGGTGGCCTAGTAAGCCAAAAATTGTAGGTCATTATTTTTTATTTTTGACATCACGGTTGGCTTCGATATACACTTTATGGCCTACAGGTGGAGTTTAGGGTTTAGGGTAATTTTGGGCGATGCAAGCAAACTTGATGGGGCTTCTAACTACAACATCTGGAAATTCAAAATGAAGGGCATTTTGATGGAGAAAGAGTTATGGGAGATTGTGGCAGGTATTGAAGTCCGGCCAAATACCACTCCAGGTGATATGAGGGCCTTTGATAAAAAGGCGCAGAGAGCATTGTCCTTGATCAATCTTTCAGTGAAAGACCATGTGATCACTCATATAAGTGATGTCATGATGGCTAGGGGAGCTTGGGAAGCTCTTAGAATGCAATTTCAAACTTCCCAAATGAAGACCAATTGCTCCATAGAAGATCTCCCCTGAAATTGCCCTTTCCAACTTTTGACTTCCTACTTGCATCTGGTGGGCGTTGTCACAAAATGAAACTAACCCGAGAAACAGGCTAGTCGTCCATCATTTGCAAAAATTGAGTCGTTTCGTTGTCGTTCACGTGCGAGTACTTGAACTGCGAATCCGCCCCATAGATTCTATAGTCCTCTTTGTTTGATGGTATCAGCCTTCAAAAGAAAGGTTTAACAAAGACAAGGTCCCCCTTTGAGATAGTCCTACCAAAAGACCTTTGCCTGGCCGCACCCATACAGATCGATCACACAATCAGCTCATAGAGAACACCCATCCAACTATCCGTGCTTTCACCATTAAGCAACACATTGTCTCAGTCACGCCCCACCAAATCTGGTCGATAGCCCTTATAGCTAAACGATCGGTAGCTATCCCGCACCGGCAGCTAAACACCCGTGCTTTACACCCGAATTCGAGCAGCATCTCTATATCAATGGTTAACCCGTACAGTTCGAATATGTTGTCCCGCACCCCACAAGGTATACACCGTGCTTTCACCTACCTAGGCAGCACTCTGCCTCATCCGTCCTATGTGCAGATAGCGCCAGACTCAAACCACAAGAATTGACCGTGCTTACACCTCGAGGGCAGCACTTTAACTCATCAAGTCCCCCGTTCTGTCGACCACCCCAACTGTGGACGCACCCGCGCTTACACTGTGGGCAGCACCTTGCACAACAGTTATTCTGATGAACCCCAAATAGTGGCCATTTCTGTGAGATCCGCATAGTTGACCGGCCAGTCGGCTCTGATACCACATATAGCGTAGGCATCCCAAAGGTAGCTAGGAACCACGACTTAGCTTCCCAGCCTTCAACTCTTGCCATCCAAACCCACTTAACATACAAGCAACCAACTCGCCAACAACGATCAGACTTAACCAACTGGAAGTTCAGAAACCAACATTGAGATCCAACCTGGTGCCATGCCAGATCAAAACGTCCCGATGTGGGTGACTTCCCTCCAAGAAGCCGCCCGACATACATCAAACTTAACCAACTCGAAGCTTCGTTACAAACGAGTAACGTCCATTCCAAGCAAGGGGTCTGACTTACATCAGACTTAACCAATTGAAAGCTTCGTCACGAGCGCTGGAAACCAACCTGGTGCCACGCCAGACTGGACAACCATAAACAAGTAACTTTCACCCAAGCAAGCCATCCAACTCAGCCGACATGTTAGAGCCCGTTCCCCAAGAGCTTAACCCATTCACATTCATGCAAGGAACACTCAGAACCACAAGCCGCGATAGATATGGAGACAACCAGTTTCTGGACCGAATGGTCCCGACAGCATACCGCTGTCGCCGCGGACCGAATGGTCCCGACAGCATACCGCTGGCGTCCCGGGATACGACCCTCAACTATGTGCCAAATTAAAAAGTTTGAAGCGATCTTACAACTAGCGCTTTTACCGAACACTAAAACCCAGAAGGTAATTAGAGTCAGTTTGAGGAAAATCTCTTTATTGATAAATATGAGAAGGTTACATATCAAGTGTGTGACCCTAGTCTCCGGGGCGCTGGCATGCCAAGGCGAGTGCCAGGACAACATTCCAGCTAGGGAGGCTGAGACTTGGTTGGAGCTTGCCCTGAGTCGCAACCCGCACTCCCCTATAGTATTGGTGGGATTCGCCACCTCCCCTCATGCCAAGTGCTCTGCCAAAGCTGGTAAAGCATGTTTTCTCTCTCTAGGATTTTCTCTCTAGAAAGTCATTTTCTCTCTCTAGAATTTATTGATCCCCAGACTTCCTTTAATCATGCCTAGATTGTGTGAGGTGATTGCACATCGATCTGAACTCTCTGGACTTCGCTAGAACCAATCAAAGATTTTCAGCCATAGGAACTTGGCGCCGGTTGGATTCTGGTCACAGTGGCGCCGGGAACGGCGCTGGCACCGGTGGCGCCGAGAGCAGCAAGGGCGTTGCTGGCGCCAGTGGCGCCGGAAGTAAAGCTTGTAAAGGTAGCTTTACAACAACGGCCCAATGAAGACCATGTCGTTGGGGGAAGCATATTATTTTATGTCTTTCATAGATGATTACTCTAGGAGGACATGGATTTATTTCTTGAAGAAGAAATCTGATGCCTTTGCTCGCTTCAAGCCTGTTCAAGACTTTGGTAGAGAACCAACTGGATGCATCCATCAAAGTGCTAAGATCTGATAGAGGGGGCGAATACAAATCTAATGATTTTGAGAACTTTTGCAAGGAACACGACATTAAAAGACAAAACATATTGAGGTAAAATATCACTTTGTGCGTGAGAAGCTACAATGTGAAGATATAAGTATTGTACACTATTCTACGTTGTTACAAGTTGTTGATATATTTATGAAAGCTTTAAGTAAAGAAAAGATTGAGACTTTTAGAGACAAGCTTGGCTTAGATCTGGTTATGTAAAAAGCCTTTACTTGTAATATTATCATGGATGTATGTTCCATGAATAGAATAAACTCTAAAATAAAGAGAGACGTTGATCATTGAGGGAGAGAGTTAAAATAGCAATGATCGACTTATACAGTGCTTTCTTATTTCGACGGCACCACGTGTGCTCAGTTCTAGAATTATCGGACAGTCTCTTTCTTACGAGCCCTTTGAGTGCTTTTAAGCAACTTTATCTTTGTACTTACTTATTGTGAGAGATTTTAACTAGTTTAGTCATATTTTGGTAAATTGTCAATAAGAGGCCAAAACCCATTTTAGACTTAGAGATAAACTTTTTGAAGTTATATTACTTTAAAATACATTCAATAAATACTTTTTGAAAGTGTGGGAAAGTTGGTAGTCGAGTTTGAGAGAGATTCAAATTTGAAGTTTGGGTACATTGAATCTAGACCCAAAAATAGTAGGGTTTACATTTTGGAGGGAAAGCCAAGTGGCCGAATAGGGTTTGGAAACTCTATAAAAGGATGTAAGTCATGGAGAGACACATCTTCTCTATTCTATCTCTCATTTCATCATTATACATGGTTCTCTTTGGGTTCTACTACTCATTGGTGCACTATCTTGGTGATATCTTGCAATCTTGTGTGTAGAATGCTCATATGTTTTTATTTTCGGTTTCACACATGTGAAATACAGTAGGATACTGTAATTTTATGGAAAACAAACATATTTTATGTTTTGTTTCATGTTTGGTCAGTATCTCTTAGAGTTTGCATCTGATTTTGTATTGATTTTTCTACGTTGGCAGGATTGTTGGTTTGCTAACCAAAGATCAGGGACATGGATTGGATCTTGAATGATCTGAAATCCTTCACATGGTATCAGAGCTATTGTGTTTCATGTTATGAAAGGATCAGCCATCTTTAGCAAGGATTTGGAGGAGTTACCAATGCTAGAGCATGCTAGATTGATCTCTACTCAAAAATCAGCATTTTTGCATGTGTAGAATTGATCTTTTGTAGGTCAAAACTCAATATAGGGTTATGTACTTGATCAATTCCGATTTCACACTTGGTTTACTGGATTTAGATGATTTTTGGTGCATTAGGAAGGTCTCATTGGAGTCTATAAAAAGATATATCAAGTTTTTAAAAATTGTATGTAGAATTTGAGATATTCAATTTTTTGTGATTTTGTAAAAATCTTAATTTTGATTGGATATCTAGTTTGTGAGGTAACTGAACTTCATTTGAGTGTGTTTCAATCTTAGGAAGTGGCAAGAATCATTAGATTGAGGATAGATCATAGGTTGATCAAGATTTCACTATTTTATGTGTTGATTTTCTAGTTAGAAGTTGCTAGAAGAGATTTGAGACGTTCCATATCTTTGTGATTTTTTATTGAGTTCATTTGTTGAAATTCAAGAGAGTGCTTTGTGCATTAGAACAGGTTGAAAGAGAAGATCAGGTCACTTCAACATGGCTACAAGTGGTGGATCTATATTGGAGAGCAATGATAGGCTTACCTCAATCAACTATTCTACTTGGAAGGTGAGGATGGAGTCCTTATTGGAGATGAGTGAGTTGATGAAGATTGTTGTAGGTGTGGAGGAGAGGCCTCAATCACCTCAAGATCAAATGAGGTATGACAAGAGAGCTAAAAGAGCTCTACACATGATTAAGATGAATGTTACCAATGAACTTCTCAAGGAAGTTGGTAAGTGCACATCATCTTTGGAGGCTTGGGAAGCTTTGAAGAAGCTTTATGAATCCAAGTCTACATCAAGAGTGCTTACTCTTAGGAGGAAAATCTTTCAAAGTTTGCAAAAGAAGGAAGAGAGTACTCATGCTTTTGTTTTGAGGGTTAAAGCATCCAATAATGAGTTAGCGTGTATTGATGAAAGCATTAAAGAGGTAGAACTTGTTCAAGTTATACTTAATGGCTTGTTGGATGATCATGCTAATCTTGTTCAAAGTTTTGCTATTCAAAAGACTTTGCGAAGTATTGTGGATTTGCAAGAGGTCTTGGTGAATGAGGAGTATAGGCTTCAATCAAGAGGAGGTGGATCTACATCGACATCTCATTGTGAAGAGAAGGCTATGTTTATCAAAGGCAAGTTCAAGGGCAAAGGCAAAGGCAAGTGGTCTAAAGGGAAAGATCAAGGTGAGAATTTCTCTTGTGGCAAAATGAAAGTTAAGTCTAAGTTGAAATGCTTTTATTGTGGAATCAAAGGACATTTTGCAGATGAATGTTTGAAGAAGCAAAGAGATGAAGGTAGCAAGTAGATCAACTTTACTACTAATGATGAGGATCTAGGTGGTGGTGATTCTCTTTTGATGTGTTCTTCAAGTCCAATGTCAAGTGAAGGTGATCAAGATTCATGGTGGATTGATAGTGGAGCTAGCTCACACATGACTAGTCACAAGGAGTTCTTTACTTCTTTGGTCACTTATGATGGAGCCAAGAAAGTCATACACATGGCCAAGGGTGGTGAGTGTGTGATTGAAGGTATTGGTTCAATTCTTATTTGTCTCTCTACTGATAGGAAAGCAAGACTTGATGGTGTTCTTTACAATCCTTCACTTTCAAAAAATTTGCTAAGTGTTGGTCAAATGATAGAGAAAGGATACATGGTAAAGTTTGGTGGTGATGCTTGCTTCATTAGTCATATTTTGGTAAATTGTCAATAAGAGACCAAAACTCATTTTAGACTTAGAGATAAACTTTTTGAAGTTATATTAGTTTAAAATACATTCAATGAACACTTTTTGAAAGTGTGGAAAAGTTGGTAGTCGAGTTTGAGAGAGATTCAAATTTGAACTTTGGGTACATTGAATCTAGACCCAAAAATAGTAGGGTTTACATTTTGGAGAGAAATCCAAGTGGCCAAATAGGGTTTGAAAACTCTATAAAAGGATGTAAGTCGTGGAGAGACACATCTTCTCTCTTCTATCTCTCATTTCATCATTATACATGGTTTTCTTTCGGTTCTACTACTCATTGGTGTACTATCTTGGTGACATCTTGCAATCTTGTGTGTAGAGTGCTCATATTTTGTTATTTTCGGTTCCACATATGTGAAATATAGTAGGGTACTTGTAAGTTTATAGACAACAAACATATTTTATGTCTTTTTTCATGGTTGATCAGTATCTCTTAGAGTTTGCATCTCATTTTGTATGTAGATGCTGATTTTTCTACGTTGGCAGGATTGTTGGTTTGCTCCTTATTGTAACCAAAGATCAGGGACATGGATTGGATCTTGAAGGATCTAAAATCCTTCACACTTATCAGTTGAATATACAATTTTAGGTGAGCTATTCTGTTGTCTTGTCTTGTTTCACTTGATGTTGTGCTGTGGTGATTGATCCGGTCAGGTGTTTAAACTGTTTTCTTAAATTTTCCAAATCTGCTGCAGTGGCAAATGATAGAAAAAGTTTAATAGAAGAATGCTTGACTACTGGACTGAAGGTCTTAGTATAATTGACGTTGTATACCTGAGAAAATCCTCTAGCTACAAGTCATGTCTTTCTTCTGTTGATGCTTCCATCTGCGTTGTACTTGACTTTGAAAATCCATTTGCAATCAACTACGTTTCTGCTGGCAGGTAATTCGACAATCGTCCACGTCTGGTTCTTGATAAGAGATGAATATTCTTTATCCATAGCTTCTTTCCAGAGATCTGAATCTGGCTGACTGAGTGCCTCTTGGATAGATGTCGGTTCATGAACAAGATAAGCTGCAAACTCGTCGATATATCAGTTAGGTGGTCTGCTAGTCCTTGAAGATCTTCTGGGTAATACAAGCAGTTGATTGTTTTCATCATACTGTAGTTGCTAATCTGCAACATCATCATCTTCTGATTTGTTGTTCGTTAAGATTAGAGGAGCTTGGACCTTCAATAGGATTAATCGATTGAGGAACTAGAAAGTTCAAAGCGTCAAGAGAATCTGATAAGTCGGCTACATGGGGACTACGCTTTCCTTTGAGGTCTTGAAATTGATCTTCGATGAAGATGACATCTTGGCTAGTGAATATCTCCGACTCGATGGGATCAAACAACTTGTAGGCTTAATCTAAAGTAGTGTAGATGATGAAAACGCACTTGATACTCTGGAAGTCGAGCTTCTTCTTGAGATCACGAGGAATTTGCGCAAAAGCAGTACATCCAAAAACTTGTAAGTTTGATAAAGAAGGTTTGGTACCTGTCCAAATTTCGAATGGTGTTTTGTTTGAGAGGACTTCAATAGAACATCTGTTCTGAATATAGATTGCTGTTGAAACAGCTTTAGCCCAGAAGCACTTTGGAAGTGTCGCATGTGATAACATGCACTTTGCTGATTTGACTAAGGTTCTGTTCTTTCTCTCAGCAAGACCATTTGACTGAGGCGAATAGGAAGTGATGTATTATTGCTCAATGCCGTTGTTAAGGCAATAGTACTTGAATTCATTGGAGATGTATTCTCCCCCGTTATCTAACATTAGTGCTTTGATTCATTTGCCAGTTTGATTCTTAGCATTCTCTTTGAATTTTTTGAATTTGATGAAAGCCTCTGATTTCTCTTTAATGAAATAAACAACTATTCTTCTAGAGAATTCGTCAATAAAGGTAATGAAGTACTTTGCATTTAGCAATGAGGGAGTTTGCATAGGTCCACATATATTTGTATGAACAACATCTAACAAATCTTTTGATGCATGCATATGGTTTGATCTAAAAGGAATCCTAGTATGCTTTCCAAAGATGCAGCTATGACAGATAGGGAGATAGACCTTACTAGAAGGATAGTCGAGATCAATAACCATGGATTGTTTGGACATGTTCATAACAGATGCATGATTCAAGTGTCCTAAGCAATGATGCCATAGCAATGCTTTATTAACTAGAACAGATGTTTTCAGGGCTTGACTAGACTCAGAATAACAATGTGTCAATCTATACAAGTAACCCTGCCTCTTGCCGAGTGCAAGGATCTTATTACTCCTATCAATAATTCTGCATTGATCATATTCAAATTCTACCTTATGACCTAAATCTGTAATTCTACTCACTGATAACAGATTTGTAGAGAGTTTAAGAACATATAAGACCTTTGATAGTAGTCTGAATTGATCATGCTGGAACCGCAATCTTACAGTACCTTCACCTTCAATACCAAGATGAACAAATTTCTTCATGCTGTAAGGTGTGTAGGAGTTGAAGATCTCACATTGATTGGTCATATGTTGAGTTGCTCCAGAATCCAGAAACTTTGAATCATCCAAAAATGCACTTTGATCTTTGACCGTGAATGTGCCTTTGTCCACTTTGACCTGGAAAGATGATGATATTGTGTTTGCTTGTTGATCAGGTTGCTTGGCTACATTCTTTGCTTGCAAAATTTGGCAATCCTTGATCTCATGGTTATTGCACTTGCAATACTTGCAAAACATCTTGTTCTTTGATTATGGATTTGATGATTGTTCTTGACCTTGAGTCGGGTTCTGATTCGTTGCAGCCTTCTTGGAGCTTTTTTGCTTTTGTTGCTTCGAGCCTTTATTGACATATAGAGCCTAAGAGGAGAAAGTAGACAGAGAGTCTTGAATTCTTTGATTGTCTTCTTGCAGCAACATAGTGATAAACTCTAGTCAGAGTTAAATTTGTGTGTGTCGATATGATCATCACCCAGTTCTCATATGTAGAGGGCAAGCTTGAAAGCAATGTCATAATTACGTCATGATCTCATTTATGACTGATTCGACAGCGACCATCTATTGCAAGAGATTCTTAAACTGGTTAATGTGACTTTGAAGAAAATCACCAGTAGTCATTTTGAATGTGAAGAATTTCCTTCGTAGATGTAACTTAGTAGTTACGTCCCTCACGTCATATAGTGAGTTTAAAATGTCCCAAACGTCTTTTGATATTTTAGCTTCAGCTATGTGTCCAATTTGTGTATTTGATATATTGAGGATAATAAGCATGAAAGCTTTACTGTCCTTCGATTTCCACTTTGAGTCATCGTCTTCAGGTTTTACTTCTGTACCTGTAACAACATCCCATAAGTCACAAGGGATTAGCAAGGTCTTCATCTGAAATTTTCACAAATGATAATTGGATCCATTCGGCCTGTCTGCGATAAGACCGACTTTACTTTGAGAATCCATCTGGAACTTAGATTATTGATTATATCGATGACGCTAAGATGTGGTAATGCCAACAAGAGAAAATTAATTCTCTGATACTGAAAGGTTGAAAAGAACTGAAGAATATGATATTAATTTGATATCATGAAAAGTATCAAGTATTAGAGCTTTCGCTCTAATATCATGTTGGAATCAGATAAAGAAGTAGTGAAATTTGCTTTGATACCATGTCAAAAAGTGGTGTATAGAAGATAGGTCTAGCTCGAAAAGAAAACGAACTCGAAAAAGAAATGAATGAAAATAATTCGAGTGTCTAGAAAGAAAACTTTTTGTGCATGGCGGAATAAACTATCATTCTTTTTCACAATGCATGACTACGCCTATCAATTTCAAACAAAACAGTAGTGATAGAAATCATGTTTGAACTTATAGTAACTAATTTAAAAATTGCCAGTACTACAATGATTACATAGCCAAACAATTAGGCATTGAAAATTATCAGACAAATAATTAGTCGCAAATTGTTCGCGAATTAGTCGCGAAGAAATACAGAAACGCATACATTCTGAGACGAAAACTGAATGCAATGAAGGATAGTATTGATTCAGTATGAAATCGTAACAGACGTAAATGAGTACAATAAGTTGCGGATTGAAGCCACGTATTCTATGCTATCTCTTAATAACTAAAATGAAAGTATGAATTAAGCGCAATGTTGATAAGCAATAGCGCAATTGCAATCTCTAAAAACAACTCTAAGAAGTGAGCCAGAATACTCAAGAGTGTTCAAGCTCACATGCTTGAGAGAGAGAGAGAGAATGTAAATGGAGCGACGCACCCAAAATTTTAAGTGGTGTGTTTTTTTGCTCCGTAGGCTATAAATACAGACATGCTTCATTCGCACATTACCAAGAGAGAAAGAGAGTTATTGTATGTTTGAGATTGAAGAAGTGAATAGAGCGTCTAAGGTTATTTCCTTTAATCTTTGTTCTTCGCACTGTTGTGTGTGAGTGACTTCGGGTCTACTAGCAATCTTGTATGCATTACTTAAATTATTCTTTGGTCATCTCATGCCTCTTATGAGAGCCTTTTCAACCTTATCTACCTATGATGGTCCTATCAAGTCAATTTTTACATAAAATTATTATTTGAGCTGCTGCTTGAGGTTTGATAACTCTTTCTACAAGCCGAAGATCTTCAGGCAGGCTTCCGCATACTCCAAATGATCTGCCACCCCTGTACAATTTTGGGTTTCTTGCTTTGCCAAATCATCAATTTTCTCCAGGGCCTGCTAATACTCCTCATGTGCATCTAGCCCGGAGCAAGTGGTTGCTTCTGTAGATAGCTCTTTAAGTTCTGCCAGCTCTTCTTCGACAGTCGCTTTCTCATCTTCGAGTGGATGTAGAAACCTGACTCAAAAATTGTCTAGCATCTGGTCTTGAAAGAAATGCAGCTTCAAGGGATCGATCTGGATAGTACTAGAGCTACTGCATAACAGCAAAGCGGTCACTGTCTTTATTCTCTTCATGGTCTCAGCCTAAAGCATGGTTTGTAGATAAGCTTTCTCTGTCTTGACCTTATTAAACTCAACTATTAATGAGTCAAATTTTTTTTACAATGTTGCAGACTGCCTGTAACGCCTTATTAAAATCTTCCAATGACTGGGCTTCGTCATTAGCTTTTTGGAGTAGTTGGCCCAAAGAGCGGTTTCACTCACTCAACTTCTAGTTACTAGCCTCCAGAGATGTGATCTGCTCAAACAACATCTCTATGTTGCTGGTCATTTCGTCAATTTGTTGGAACAGTTGCATCATGTTCTCTTGAATATGCAAGTCGTAGGCATGAATCTTTCCAACAATTTCCTTGGCACCCAAGGAGAATTGATGGTCCACAACGCGATCCGAAAGAGCACGATCAACAAGAAGGAGATATATCAGACCAGTACTGAGAGATGTTATGAACTCAATGAGAGAGAGAGCTAGAGCGAGAGATCTTTCAAATGTGAGGAGAGAGAGCAAGCTGGATTGCGAGAGAGCGAGAGCGAGAGCGAGAAGCCGGCAGCCTGCTGTCCCACAACAGAAGTAATTATTAAGCAATTATTACAATTACACACCTGCAAATCTGTTACAAAATAGTCTCTTCATATCTCTAGTGGACCCAATTTAAAATGTTAAACAATAAACATTTTTTGAGTGCATTTGTACCCAAAAAAGGTAGTGTCCTTGACAATCCATGTTGTACCACCAAAACATGCTTTTAGCCTCATGATAGTATAAGGTGCAACCTTA